>CAOLHI010004172.1:0-131199 GCA_948474755.1 Ctenosaura bakeri
AAAGGGGAAAATAAAGAAAAGCCAGCCAAGACAAATTCTATATAGATAAGCAGAGATAGCTCCACACAGCTGTCAAAGCATGCCAAGCTGCAGAGAACACCTGTAGCAGCAAATGCACTAAGCCAGTAACAATCACCCACTCAGCTTGTAATCTTCCAATGTGGAGGCTCTTTATTCTTTGTTACAAATATATACAATACTTACAAAGTCCAGATGGCAATTCAGTATATCTAGCTTGCTCTTTCTGGCAAAGCCTCAGACAACATATGCACTTGTTGGCTGGGATTGTGCTACCTTTATACAGACACCTAGCCAATATTGGCCAACCCTTGCATTGTCTGCAGCTGGTGTTCATCAGCTTGACTCAGCACAAACTAGGAGTCACATTCCTTTCCACGGGTGCACTTAACAATTAGAGCAATTAAAGCAACATGACATTTACACTTACATCACAAAGTATTTTTCTTGAGGTTTGGTTCAACCTTTTCTGACAGTCTCTCCCCCAAAAAACCCCTGTTATACATTCACCTTAGGGTTGCCCTAAGTCAAAAGTGACTTGAAGGCACACAACAACAAACTCCTGCTGACAGGGGGAGGTTCTTTATAGCCATCATGTCACTCTCTTTGAAAATTGACCTATGACATCCTAAGGTACACCTGTCATGGAGGTTTTCTTGGCAAGATTTGTTGCTTTCCTTTTCTCTGAGACTCAGAGAGTGTGACTTGCCCGAGGTACCAGTGGGTTTCCATGGCTAAGTGAGATTCAAACCATGGTCTCCAGAGACATAATTTGGGCATGCACACATGCTTGCCACCATGTTTGCTTTGTCAGGGATGTGGCTGTAGGGGTGTGTGTGTGTGCCAAGCTGGTCTCTTGTGGGGGGAGTTTGGGAGGGGGGTGCAGGAACCCAAACTGTTTCCTTGTTTGTAAATAAGGGGACAGTTTGGGTGTGTGCACACAGCTGCTGCTATGTCACTCAGTACCCACATCCCTTGATGCTGCATCCTGACAAAAGGAACATGGCAGCAGGCATGCGAGTGTGCCCAAGCTGCTCCCTAATTTGTAAATGAGGTCTGTGAGGGCTCCGCGTATCCCAGCTTAAAACCACTTCTCCAGGCCATCTTAACTGACAACAGAAGTAACATCTGAGGCAAACTATAGGCCTATAGTTCTAACATCCTCACCTTTCTTCTTCTATATGATTTTTAACATCTTTTCCTTGATGAAGAAGCCAGTGAAACTTTGAAAGCTTGTATGATATATTTTATGCATTTTGGTTGACCAATAAATGTATCACTCTTCTGTGGATTTTGGACTTTGTTGTATTTTGCTGCATGGCAACATTGCTCCTTTTGAATCTGTTTCCTGTTATACCTAACTATTGTTACAGTTACAGAGGTGGAAAGTGGAAGGCACACAGTCTGAGTGACTACAGAAAAGTCAGAGTATTGTCTGGGACTATTTGGAGGTTGGGGAGAATCCTAGGATTGTTATCTGTCTTCCCTTTAAGCCAGCGGTTCTCAACCTGTGGGTCGTGACCCCTTTGGGGGTCAAATGGCCATTTCACAGGGGTCGCTGCTTCTCTATCCTGCCCCACCCCCTTTTGAAACAAGGTGGCCTCACAGCCAATGGGAGCGCTGTTTCTGAGACCCCGTGCTGGGAGGAGGGGAGAGGAGGCGTGCTGGGTGCGTGCAGGGACGTTTCCCCGTCTTTCCACGCCGGGTGGGGAGGCGTTGTAGGAGCCGGAGGTGGAGCCAGAGGTTGAGAGAGCAAGAGGAGAGAGTGTGGAGCTGGAGTGTGGAGGCAGAGGTGGGGAGAGTGAGAGGAGAGAGCGTGGAACTGGAGCGTGGAGGAGGAGATGGGGAGAGTGAGAGGGGCTCACGGGTGTAGCATGGTCGAGGGGCTACAGCGGGTATCGCACCCCACTCCCGAGCCCTCAGAGGGACGAAAGGAGGAAGGAAGGGGCGCCCATGCGACATGGGAGTGAGAGTGTCTGAGCAGCCATGCTCCCTTTAAAGGAGGGAGGAAGGGAAAGTCCTGTAGTGAAGGTGGGGGTCGCTGCTGTTGGGGCTTGGCTGAACAAATCAATGGAAGAAACAGGGAAGAGACCCGCTCAGGTTTCTTAGTGCGGAGCGCCTTTCCTCATATATGAGGTAGGAACAAAAAGGAATAGCGAATGGACATGCACATTTGCTTTAGTCTGCTGCCTGGGAGCTGTAGGCTGCGCTGGGGGAGGAAGAGGCGGAGTGTTCGCTCAACCAGGAAGCCAGCTATGGGACGAAGGAGCAGCAGAGAGAGCGCCTCGCGCAAGAAGCTACTTGCACGAACAGCACCCCCCACCTCCGTGATGAGGTAACATGTGGAAAAGGCCCAGGAGTCGTGGTGCACAAGCGCAAACCATGCGCTCGAGTCCTCCTGCTCCTGTTCAGCAGGAACTGAAATCGCTCCCCTTCTCCACTACTGGGAGAACCTCCCGTCTGAGGGGCCAGCTTGGAGGGGCGGTGGCAGCATGGGGGCAGGCCCCCTCCTTGCCACAGCCCCTGCCCCCCTCACCACAGAGGGGGGCGCTGTGGAAGGGCCGGGGTCTGCAAGGCGGTGCTTTTCTGGGGGGCGAGCTGCGCCCGGCACAAAAGAGAAAGGCACTGGGATTCCTCCCTCCACTGGCCAGGGTCGACACTCTGGAAAATTTCCCACACTGCCCCCCCAGCGGAAACAAGAGCGAAGCAGAAGCAGAGCCCGGGGAGGTTCTTGGAGTTTTTCCCGGGGGAGACGTGCGGCTCCTCTTTCCCTTCCTGCCTGCCCCCCCCCGTTCCTGGCCGGTGAATAAATAATAAATAATTGTAAATAATAAATAATTTTATGGTTGGGGTTCACCACAACATGAGGAACTGTATTAAAGGGTCACGGCATTAGGAAGGTTGAGAACCACTGATCTAGATGGACCAGTACATTTCTTGAAGAGATGGGTTTGTAGTTTGAACCTTTGAAAAAGAAATGATGTCAAAACTGTCTGTGCAAGAGGGTGGCTCACAGTACCTTTTACCAACTTTAACTGGTATGCCAGCTACAACCCAACTTAGAGAAACCTAATCCTTAGTCATGCAAGCACTAGTTACAACCACACTAGGCCAGTGTAATGTGCTTAGAGTGGGATTGCCTTTGAGGATGACCTGGCAATTTCAACCATTCTCAAAAATTGGCTTTGGGACCCTTACTTATTGCTCTGCCTTTAGACTGGAAATCACTAGGGAGAGGACTTATTTGGTAGTGAATTTCATCTTATGGAGCTTCCTTTCAAGGTTCATGCAGTTATCTCCTTTTAGCTGAACCTTAAGAGACTTTAAAACCCATGTGTTCAGACAGGCTTCTCACTGATACATTTTGTTGTCATACTGCCTTTGTTGGTGGTGGGAATGGTTTATTACTTTGACTCTGGAAATGGGTTTTTATGCTGGCTAAATTATATTTTAATGTAGCATCCTTTTTTAAATTAAGTGTAATTATATTCTATTCTGTATTTTTACAGTTGCATATTGTTTGCTGCTTTGGAAGACCTTGTTCAGAAAGGCAATTATAAATATGTAGGTTAGATAAATCAAATAACCATACTGGGGAGAAGGTTGAATGTATAGATTTCTTCAATGTTTAATATACCTAATTAATCGGTCCATTAACAATTATGCTTTGGGCAGAGCAAACCTATGGAGGTTAATGTATGCAAAGAAAGGAAAGTGAAGAAATTACTGCTTTCTAAACCAGGGATTAGGGTCCCCTGGTTGTTTTGTTCATAACTCTAGTCTTCACCCCACATGGCCAATGGTAAGAGATTGTGAGAGTGGAAGGTCAAAACATCTAGACAGCCAAACGTCCCCTACATCTGCGCTAAGCACTGCTGAGGTCATGCTAGGCAGGAAAGAAAGTGAAAGTATAACATTTTATTCCTTTTTCTCTGCTCTACCATATCTATTCACATTGCTTCTCCTGCATTGGGTGTTAGCTCCTTTCCTAGGAAAGGTGAAGATTGGTTCAATTAAGGGCCTTTCCACACTATGCTGTTACAGTGCTATTATTCCAGTTTCAACATCCTATGGAATCCTGGGGTTTGCAATTTAGGGAGAGGCATTTAGAATTCTCAGCCAGAGAGCTCTTTGGCTTCAGTAAACTGCAAAGCCCAGAATTCCAGAGGATGTTGAAAATGGAATAATAATACTATAACAATGTAGTGTGGAACTGCCCTAAAATCAGTCTCCTTCAGCAGAGTATGTGTGTGAAGTGCTGAATCTCTTGCTTCTCTCTGCGATTAGCTTCAGCAAAGTAAAGCAAACAGGCAGTAAGCAAATTACTTAACTAGAAACTTTATTGGTTACAGTAAAATATACATTAAGTACTTGTACACATAGATAGCCTAAGCCCTAGCTTACTACAGAAAAGGTTCAGATAAAGGAACCGATCAGTAGAGTTGGTGCTCACCATCGAGAGAGGAGAGAGAAAGAAAGAGAGAGAGGAGTCTTTATGTAACCATAGACACACCTGCAAGGTTTTATGATCCCATGGATAATTTGCTTAGATGCATGAACATGTTAATAACCATGCATATAATTGGTGACTGAGCTGACTGGAAAGCGCTAGGAAAAAAATATGTAGAGGATAGAGGCATGCAGGCAACCCTTACAGCTCCCTCTGCCCTACTGACAAATGGAAGCAGGGAGTGGAGCTAGAATGCTTCATTGAGCAGTATTTTCCAACAAGATTCGAAGGAAAGAATTATAACTACATCCACCTTAGGACAGGTATAATCCCTGCGTTCATTTGGAGGGAATGAGAAGGATTCAGATTCATTACATCAAAGGATCACCAGTTGCTGCCTCCATTTTGTCTTTGCTATGTAGCACCTTTCTGTACAAAACTGTTATAGTGCTATTATTCCACTTTCAACATCCTGTGGAAATCTAGGGGCTTGTCGTTTACTGAGGCCCAAGAGCTCTCTGGCTGAGAATTCTAAAGGCCCCTCCCTAAACTGCAAACCCCAGGATTGCACAGGATGCTGAAAGTGGAATAACAGCAGTAGAACAGTATAGTATGGAAAAGCCCATAGAAACAACCAGAGCTTTTAAAAGTTACGTCATGGGTTACTCCCTGGATCTACTTCCCATGATAGTTAAGGATGCTGGAAACTGCCCTACAAGGCCTACATTCAAATGCTATCATTTTATACCATTTCAGAGGTCGTTTTTTGACTAACTAAATGTATCTTTTGCAGTTAACTCTGAAAAATGGGATAATAAAGACTAGACTTTTAAAATTTCAACGATAATGATACCTAAACATTTTGGGGTGATGGTGATGGCATGATATCAACATCAAACTACCATTTAAAAAAGTAACTATCCAAGTTCTGCTTCTGAGATTCATAGAACTGCAGCCTGATCAAAGACTTGCCATATCTACAGGCAGAAAGTCTGTATTCTCTTTTGATGTATGTTGATTTTTTTGCTTTCTGTTTTCTTTTTTGTTGTGTGCATCATTTAAAGTGGGAGGGTATCACAATTAGAAGAAAAAAAGAGAAGGTGGAGAGGAAACAAATTTCAGTCTTTGGCTTCAGTTGTGATTTTTTTTCAGGTCCTTGCTTTGCCCTCTCCTTTCTTCTGGCTTTGTGAGTTGCTTTTTCCTATGCTCCAACAGCTTCATAAAAGACATTTTCTTTTTTCCTTTCTTTTTTTCCGAATGCAATCAATTTCTGTCACCCATGCACAGGTCTGGAAAATTAATAAGGAATGGAAAATGAAGAGTCATCCTGTTTTAACACCAAGAGATAATGCTGGCAGGAAGGAATATTCAGGGTGAAAAGATGATTTAAAAATGCCTCTGTCAGGTTTGAAAAAATTGTGGTATTAGTGGTGGGATGGGCATGGTTAGGGGTGTACCATGAGCAGGTCTGGAACCAAGACTATAATTCACATGCTGGATCTGCCCAATCCAGTATTCCATTTGCCATCCCATACCAGGTAGCTGGAGTCCACAGAAAAACTTACAAGAAGAAACCAGTCCTTCCCTGTTTTCTACCTTCTGATGTTTAGAGGTATGTTTTTCTGAACTTATAGATTCCAACTTGGAGATTCTGTCCAGGAATAATAGCCAATGATGTCATTAACTGGGAGGTTTAGTGGTTACTCCTAGAATTAATAGCTTATGATCTTTGGCCTTGATGTTCTGCCTAGAAATTATAGCCAATGGCCTTTGACTTGGACTTCCATCTAGAAATAATATCTCATTGACTTTAATTTTTAAAGCATCTTTCATGACTCCTGCTCTCTGGCATAGGAAATAGAATGCTGGATTCTGTAGACCTTTGGTCTAACCCAGCATGAGAATTACATTTTTAGTTCCAGATTCACCCTAATTAAATACACACCTCATCACTCATCTATTTACTTTGGGTGCCATAAATCCAATCCAATCAATATGGATTCAACTCCAATATGGATGTTTCTTCTAGAAATCATTACAATTGGCCTTTGACTTGGAGAAATCTCAATCAATGGCCTTGGAGGCTCCATCTTGAAGTCATAGATTGTCTTTGACAATCATAGCCACTGGCTTTTGACTTGGAAGTTCCATTTGGCATTCATAGCCGATGGTCTTTGAATTGGCACTTTTATCTGGTAGTCAAGCCAATGACCTTTGAGAGAGCTGCCCTCTGCGAATTTGCCTCTAACCATTCAAAAGTCATCGATATTTACCCTTACTGCACCACATGGGGATGCATGTTATATATTAATTAATTCATACTTTCCTTTGATCTGTTTGGAATCTATTGCTGGTCAGTTTCTGGGAATGAGCAAAAAGTCTGCTTCTCCATCTCCATTTCATAGCATTTTCCTGAATCCCAATTACATTCTTATCCCATCCTTGAGACTTGGCCATTTCTAATTCTTTACAAAAGAGTTTACACATATTTACTTGCATTGTCTCTTTTTTTTCCACTAAAAAAATGGCATGACTTTTTGAATGCATTTTTAATCTACATATTCTTGTACGCATTCTCCCCATCAGCTAAAGGGGTGGGCAAAGTTTGGCCCATGGGTCACAGGTGAACTCCAAAGGCCATTTTTGTGTCCCACAAAACACCCCCCCGTAGAAAAAGTGCATTTTTTAAAAAAACAAAAAACCCTTTTTTTTTTTTGCTCCAAAATGACCTCTTGGGGTGTGGGGAGCCCCCAAAATATGGGAGTAATGCTGCCCTTGTCCTTTATAGGGCATTTTTTTGGGAGGGGGGAAATACTGATTTATTTTGCTGGAGTGGGTACAGTGATTGTGTAGGTGTGGTCCTCTGAGGTCTCCAGGGAAGGGCTTATGTGGCTCCCTGGCTTTCCACAGTTGCTCATTCTTCTACTGAAACGTGTGTGTCTGTGTGTGTATTTAAAAAGCATGAAACACACTGCAAGTCATGCAAACGTGCACAATTTCAAAGGCAAGGTCCAATTCATTCCAACCAGTCTCAGAAGGTGCAAAATGAATACATTCTTCAAGAATTTCACACCCAGCAAAATGCTTCCCTATCTCTGCCACCTAAGAAAACAACAAGACCAAGAAAACGGTGGAAAGGAAGAAGGAGAAGGGGAGAAACCAAACAACAGGACTTATTATGATGGCCCTGGATTTGGTCTCTTCTTGGGTAAGCTGGTTGTCAGCCTGCAGCTCTGGAAAGATCAATCTGGGTGTCACAAGCAGGAACCAGTGGGTTTACTGCCCATTGCACACAGCTTCCCTGTGACGGCTAATTATGATCCCTGCTTGAGCTTAATTACATTCCCCACCATCCTGGATGACAAAAATCACTAGAGCTATGAAGTGATAAATTTGCTAGATAAATCTGCCTGCTGTGAAAGCAGCATCTGCACCATCTCATTTGTGGGAATCATCAGTGGATGTGTGTGCTCTTGGAAAACACTGCTTAATGAAGCATTCTCTTTGCACCCCCTTCTCCCATTTGCTATTGGGGAAATGGGGGCTTTAGGCAACATAGGGCTTTCCTGCATGCTTCTACCTTCTACATACTGGCCCCTTTTGCACCTTACCTGGTGTCGCTGCCATTGCATGGGGATTGTGTGAAAAGCCTCCTCTGGGAGGGAATCGCGTCCCCTGTGCTTCCCTCCACACCAGATCCGTGCTGGACGGAAGGAAGCACGATAGCCCCGCCTCCTCCTTCCGCAGCGCAGCCGGGTACTTTCCCAGGCTGTGCTGGGGGAGGAAGCATGGCCATTGCACTTCCTGAGGTTCCCCATGCCAGATAAGTGTGGGAGGGATGCAGGAGGAATGTGCAATGATTCATTGGTAATCCTTCAGATTTTAGAAACCAATACCAAGGACATCCCTCTTCAACTTGCACTGGGACCACACTGTGCAGGGAGAGGGGGTCCTGCCTTTCTCTCCCCCAGCAGTGATCTCTTTGAAAATACCTCCCTCCTTGCTAATAAGGTGGTTATAGGAAAAATTTTCCATTGACTATCATGGGAACATTTTTCATGTTCCTACCTACACTAAGTGTGTGTATTTGTTTGATTTCCCTTCATATTATAGCTAGGGAGAGAAGAAGTTAAGCCTCCTCTCTGCTTCACACAGTTGTCCTCCTAAGAATGAGGGAGGAATTAGAAACTGAGCATGGTGTATTGGTTTGAGAGTTGGGCTACGACCTTGGAAACCAGAGTTCGATTCCTTGTTCAGCCACATAAATGCAGTAGGTGACCTTGAGTATGCCACACTGTCTCAACCCCAGAAAACTCCATGATATAGGTTTGTCTTAGGGTGACCATAAGTTGAAAATGACTTGAAGACATGTAACAACAACAACAAAGTTGGGGAAGCACACTTAAATGAACAAAAAGGACTGGAATTGTTACTCTAAAACATGGGTGACACAGGGGTCCACCCACCATGCCAGTGCCTCCCTGAAATGAGAGGGAATTATTAGCTCAAAGAGGAGGCTTGTGAGAGGGGAATAACCTAATGAGATCTTTCACACCTATGCTTACCCACACTTTCACAGGGAAGAACCAGTTAGAGATCCAAAAGTAAGCTTAATTGTGTTTTATTGGGGAATTACAATCACATGCACAAGATCCAAGCAGTCATACAATCATACAAGACCAACCAAAGAAAAAGGGAAGAAAGTTTTGGATAGCGAGATTTCAGGTGAAGTGGGTGATATCTACCAAATCTAAAGAGTAATGAAGAAGCAGTGATGCGGCTTAGATGCGAGTCTAAGGACATTGGGAATCGGAGTGGCAGAGTGGTGACCAGCAATTGGTGTACTGCAAGTTGACTGGCCAAAAATGGGTTTAAATATCCAATTTTTTCCTGGAGCGCTAGGGTGCTAACAGCTCTCCAGCTGCATAAATGATGGAGTTCACAGAGTGGACGATGAGGTCTGGAATTGCTTAATGATCTTAGTGTTAGTTGACAAAGGGCTAATGGCCATCCTGGTGCCTTGGTATTTGTCAAACAGGTTTGAGAACAAAGGAGAGGCTTGCTTGGTTTGAGGAAAAAATGTTAAGACGATCAGCCTTCTTGTGGGAATCTTCAAGATGCTTTTGACTAAAAGGTTGAGTCATCAAGACTAACTGTAAGTCCATTATTGCTGTAGTTTCCTGGTGATTTCCTGACTTTGACCTGGCTATACCTGGAGGTTTCTTCTGATCTAATTCACAGCACACGTGTTCGGCCAATCTTTTCCTCTCATCCAGCCTGCCATATAATCATAGCAGGGCATGTTCTATATTTATGTCACGTAACATATTTGCCAATTAAACCATATTTTGCCAAATAAACCACATAAAAGTATGGTGTGTACCTCCTGGTAACAGCATAATTGCCAGTAAGATATCTAGTGTTAGAGATATGTCCTCAAAAGGAGCTCCTTTCCATGGCCTCCTGCAAAGAATCTTTCCTGGGTTCTGCAACCTGATTGAGATACCTGACGTTGATGCTGGGATGTTTTGCATCCTTGGCAAGGCCTCTGCTGCCTTTGGATTATGGACACTGTTCAATGAACAGTGAGACTCTTGCACAGACCATAAAATAAATGATCCAGAAAAAATGCCCCAGGGTTGTGGGCAACTGGTAAGGAACCAATCTGGAGTGTAACTCCTAATATAACCAATTGTGGGGGATTATGGGAGTTACAATGTAGCAACACCTGGGGGCCTATTCATTCCTCTTCCCCATCTTTGCTCCACATAATCATGTGTGCGTGTGTGTAGCTGTATCTATATCTTATCTATATATTAAACTGCCTTAAATGGAATCAGGCCATTAGACAGTTCATTTCAGCCCATTTGTTGTTGTTCTTTTGTTAAGTGCACATTGTTTTCTACAATGCACAACATTCTAGCCCAGAAAGCAGAGCTTAGAAAAGTTACCTTTTTGGACTACAGTTCACAGAATCTCCCTGAGGCCATATTTGTATCTTCAATATAATATTGCCAAATTCTTTCAGAAACATGCCATTAGATTACTCCCATCTCTTACCTCAGGACTGGAAATTTTCTCTTGCTCAATGACAGCAGAAAATAACCGTATGTGTGATTTGGTATCTGGGCCAAAACTTAGAAACACAGCTGGGTGGAAAGCTGTTGGCAGTCAACCTTGAGTGAGATGTCCAGATCATTAGCCTTTGCCAACACCCCCGACTCCTTTTTTGCCAGCTACAAAATTTCTAACAAGCTGCTTGAAATGAAAGTAAAGTGAATTCGAATGGGAGCAGGGAAGGAATCTCATATAAATTATTTTCCAAGAAATGATTTCTTGCTTGTGTCCAGAATTCAGTATCCCACATCCAGATGTGTAACTTAGGCCATTTCCGCACTAGACTGTTATACTGCTATTATTCCACTTTCAACATCCTATGGAATTCTGGGGTTTGAAGTTTAGGGAGGGGCCTTTGAGGCTTTCCCTAATGATTTTTGTGTATGACATGCAGCCATTATTTCAACTGAGAAAATCTCAAACAGCCTCTCCAAATCTGGCGAAAATCCATCCAGCTGTTTCACATGTGTAGTAGCAGAAAAACCATCGACTACCATTTCATTGTGGGTTGTTCATTGCCTGTAGCCCACCTCGTGATGGTTTGTAAGTCCTCAAAGATGATATAGATGGACGGATAGATGGAAGTCTTCAGTTTGCCCTTCCACTGGTGAATTCTAGTTCTATTTCTCCTATCAGTAGGCCACTAGAAAATTTCTTCATCCACTATGACTGATTCCTGCCATGTCTCTCTTTTCTCCTTCCACTCCTCACCCCTACTTCTGCCTTAGGATCCTATAGTGGTGGCAAGAATTCTCCACACAGAATAATGGGAGGGTACCTCTCCATCACACATACCTCAAAGACCAAAGAGACCAGGTTCTCCATGAACAGGGGATATAATTATTTGCTAATTTTATTCTTAAAGAAAAAAAGTACAATCTTAGCCATGGCCTTCCTGCTGCAAAAAAATCTTCAAAACCTGTAAAGTTTTCAAAGACTATTCACAGTTCAGGAACTAGGTGTTGTAAAAAGTTTACACAGTTCTTGTGCAAAGGAAGCAACATTTTCTGCACAGAAATATTGTTTTCTGCACAGAAAATGCTATTTTCATCATTAATAAATGTGTCAATTTTTTCCGCAGAATGAGTCCTGAACTGCCAAAGTTCTCATAATTCCAGGAGTCTCCTTGTCAGGATTTCCTGGACCTGAAGCAACACATTTTTCAATCATTCTTTGAATATATTAAAATATCCTTTCTATTGCTGCCATGAACATCTGTATATAGACTGAGGCCATTTCCGCACTGCACTGTTATAATGCTATTACACCATTTTCAACATCCTGTGGAATTCTGGGGTTTGTCATTTCCTGAGGCCAAAGAGCTCTCTAGCTGAGAATTTTAAAAGCCCCTCCTGTTACTTCGGCCCAGGCCTACCCGGTGATAGCACTAGATATCTCTTTTGATATCAAAACTATTCAGCCTTCCTCTGCCACCCCGCTCCACGTGTTTGCGAGGCCTCCGGACAAGCACGTACACAGGCGCGGCCGGTAATTGTTGGACATTCCATTCTCCACCTAGGCAGGCAGAACAGAGCCACTCTGTTGCTTCAGGGACCTCTCCTGCAAACACCCTTTTGCTTAAGCGCGACACTAACAAAGGCACCCGGCTCTGAGCCATTAGTCTTCCAAAGCCAGACTAAGTAGTATGCGTTTTCATACTGGCTACACTATTGTTGAGTCAGCGCTAAGCCAATCATGTTAAACTTGACCTTTTCCAAAGCTTTGTCCCACTCCAAACTCGCATTGTTCTCACCGAGTAAGCCATGGCCTGCAGTCACAATTCACCCTATATAACCCCCCCCGATTCTGAGACCACCTCGGATCGCTCCGGACTTCCATCCCTCCTTGCTGCCACTTTGTCTGGCGAGCTCCCCTCAGCTTACCGCACTGAGTTTCTTCCCTTTCATCTTCAAGCTTCTTCAGGACTATGAGAAAGGTGTCGTATCACCCATTTCCACTGAAAATCTTTATTTCTAGTTCTTCTGTTAGGTGTGTGATTGTGGTGTCTTTACTGTTTGTTTGTCTTTTAATAAAAATATCATTTTTGCTATTTTAAAACCTGTCTGACTGCTTGACTGACCTGACCCCGTAGACACTGGGTTGCAAGATCCCTGCTAAGTTACCTTGCTTCTCGCTAGCTTTAGTGAGTGCTCCAGCTAATTTCCCCAACTTTGTGTTTGTGTTTGGTTATTTGGGTGCCTCTCCCGGGACCCCCAGAGAACAGGGTAACACTCCCTGAACTGCAAAACCCAGGCTTCCATAGGATGTTGAAAGTGGAATAATAGTACCATAACAATGTGATGTGGAAATGGCCATAGCTGAAAAAGCAAGTTTGTGAGGAGGATGGAGAGCAAGCATCAAAACACTACTGTGTTGCTCCCTGTTTTCTTGAAGTTGGTGACAGAAGGATTCTTAATGAATTTTAGACAGTGAGGTGGGGTAATGATTGCAAAATTACATTTTTGAGTGAAATCAAGTAGCATAAGCAAAGCCTATAAGAGAATAAGACTGAAGGCACCTTTAAATAAGCACAGAGAGCCAAGAGGTACCAAAGGCTCTGGCACCATCTCAGCTTCTCCTCTTGCTTATAAGCAGATAATGGGATTAAGAGGGATTATCCCCTTGTTCTCCCACTGGCTTCTCAAGAGTGGGGAATAGAAATGTGACATGATGATGCATCCAACTTGTTTCCACTTAATTCTTCATAATCCAAATGTGGCAATTTTCCTTCTTGTCCCCAAGGCTGAAGAAAAAAGGTGGGGCGGAAGGAGAGAAGGGGAGAGAAAACGAGAGAGAGAAGAGAGAGCTGGTTTATTGTCATTAATCTGAGGATATTAAAAGAGAAGACATCATTCAATTTTAGAGTCTCAAATATCTACTGCTGCCACTGTCCCTCCCCCTCCCATCAGAAGTCCTGTTCTTTTAACTGCAGCATGACAGGCATGAATTTAACAAGTGAGAGCTTGCTGCAGCAGGACCAGACAGAAACCCCCCCCCCACATTTCCTGAATTTTTGGCTGTAATGCATCTGATAAAGGCACAGGATCTCTACTGCAGATAGAAATGACATTGAGCCCAGTGGGGAGTGGAATGCACCTCTCTTAGCATGCTATTGAACTGTCCCTTCCAATAACTTTGGGCAGCATAAGAAATAGCGAGGCATAATGGGATTTGCTACTCCATTCCTTTCCTAAAGAGTTAGCTCTAAATGAAATTGGGTCTAGCAGCCCTGGCTTGGACAATCAGATGCCAAGGCGGACATATATGTTGTGGAGAGAGAGTCAAAATCTGTATTTTTGTTACTGTGGTTATCTGGCCCAAGCCCGAGATCTACAATTTCATATTGGTTATGGTTAATATTTCCATGTGGCACTCCATAAGATGAACTCCACGTGTCTGAAAGGGTCACGAAAAACCTGTGTAGGCAGGCATGGCTGCATGGCCTTAATTATGCACACTAGGTCTAGGCCAGTAAACAACCATTTGCCACACAGCTGGTAGTGCCCTCCAGACACAACCCACCATTAAGCTAATGCAAGGGCTCTCAGCCCCGAACTGCTTGCTCTATACAAACGCTAAGCGTTCCTCATCTACATAGTGTTCTAACAATTGGCAGTGCTGGCCAAATCTCATCAATTCTGATTTTGACCTTTCAGAGGATTTGTCTCCACTCAAATCCTTATTGTTTTCCTCGGGAGAGGGCTAGCCTCCAGGTAAAATCTTCCCTATAAAAACCCCAAGTTTGAGCTCCTTGTCGGAACGCTCGTGCCTTGCATCCCAAACTGCTGCTGCCCTGTTCCACGAGCCTCCCCTCAGCCTCCACGTACTGAGCTACCACAATCCCCGGCATCAAACTCTATTTTTCCTATCCCGGACTGCAGGATCAGGTGGAGTATCACCCCAGAAACCCTCTGAAAAACCCTATCAATTTCCCTCACTTTCTGCTTCTATAGTTCTTGGATGAGTGCGTGAGTGAGTGTGTCATTGTTTGCTTTATTAAGGAGAGTTTTAATAAAATCTTTTAACTGAACAACTTGCCTAGTTCTTGTCGCAGCCTGACCCCGTAAACATAGGGTTAAAGATCTCGCTACGTTACCCTGCCTCTCGTATTGCTAGCTTGTGCTCCTTGCTAATTCCCCACAACTTATTAATATTTGGAGCGCACATAGGAGTCCCTCCCAGGACCCCCAGAAATCAGGGTAACAATTTCCTGGCTCAGATAAACTAAAAAGGTAGTGTTTTGGGGTGGTGGTGGTGGTGGAAGATTATAGTCCCTGGAAATGGAGGACTGTGGAAGGACTGTGGAAGTTGCAGTCCAAAAAAATAACTTTGTCAAGCTCTGTATTAGAAGCTGGCAGCTTGTAATGCTCACTTTGTGGGCAGTGTGATGTCCCCATCATGTTTTTCCTTTACTAAGATAAATAGATGAACTGGAGAAGAATTCAGTCACAGGTGGCTGATGGCTTCCACATCAGTGGGATGATGAATCCATTCCTGATTCAGCACCTTAAGTAAATCTTTAAAAGTTTAGATCAAAACCTAGAAAAGATTAATCACCTCTACTGACATGGAAGCCTATACAGTCTGAGCTCAGGCTATTTGGAGGACTGTATTTTCCTGCATGAGACTGTCTGGGATATACCTTCAGGAGTAACATTTCTCTCAGTTTCATCACACTCTGAGGCATATTTGGTGCAGGTAAAAGAGAGGGCCTTCTTGGTGACTGCTCCTAAGCTTTAGGAGGTTTAGTGTCCCTAGGAGGCTAGGATGGCTTCCTCTTTGCTGTCCTTCTCCCTGAAAATCAAAGCTTTCCTATCTTGACAGGCTTTTAGAAACTTACTGCAGTGGTCTTTTAATGATTTTCTGGTTTGTTGATTTTTATATTTTGTATTTTAATGAATTTTTGAATGTTTTTAATTTTATAGATAGTTTAGTATTTTTTTTAAAAAAAAACCTTTATATTATATTTTACTCTTGTTGTTTTTTTAGATATTTTAATCTGTATTAATGTTTTGTTAATCACCTAGAATCCCAGTAATGGAGAAAAGGCAAGACATAAATGAATTTCTCCATCATCATCATCATCATCCACAACTGAATTCCTTTCCCACTTACTCTCCCTCACTCCCTATACAGTCTCTAACCACTCTTCCTCTTACCTACTTATCTGGGGCCATTTCCGCACAAGACTGTTAAAGCACTATGATTCCACTTTCAACATCCTATAGAATCCTGGGGTTTGCAGTTTCGGGAGGGGCCAGCCATAGAACCATAGCGCTATAACAGCCTCATGCAGAAATGGCCTGGCTGTGGCTGCTGCTCCAGAAACAGCAGGGCAAAGGAAGGGAAGGAGAATTTGCTCTCCTCTCTGTCTCCCAGCACTGGGACTACAGCAAGGGCAGTCAAGTTCCCGTAATTGTCAGAGATTCACTGCTATTCAAAGCTAATAAATGATCTATACAAGTTATATATGAATAGTTGTGTAACACAGAGAAGCAACCAAATTGGGAGCCATTCCCAAAACAGTAATAATGAAAGCACTTTAAAAAGGTAGATGTGATTTAAGCCCCAACCGAGCTTGGAGTGGAGACATGCATTTGCAGTGATCTATTTCCCTCTTTCTTTTTTCCCTTCTCACCCTTCCCTTTGCCATCAACTCCACTGCAGAAATTCATACTGTGTATTCCTTGGGGCACAGACCTGACTTTCTTTGCTCAGTTAATTCTGTAAAACACAACCTAACATAGGCCCTTTCCGCAACTTACCTGCGTCTGATGCGGTCACGCAGGGATCACGCAAGCAGCCTCTTCTATGAGGCTCTCGTGTCCCCGCTGCTCCTGCTCTACATGCAAAAAGGGCCATAGGTGTAGTGCAGCCAGGGCCTTGCAGGACCAGGTGTCATAATGGGGCTTCCCATTATCTAGACTTAGCTAAACGGGGGACACTTCCCTCTTCAGGTAAACCAAGGGTTAATGAGGTGTTGGGATTAGATTACATCATAGGTCATGTGGGTCAGCATCACAGGTCACAGGGTGAGAACTGACCAATCAAAAGGTAAGAACTGAGCATCTTCAGGATGCTTCCAAGGAGAAGTTATAAAACTTCTTGCGAGGCCATGTGGTGGAGAGATAACAAAGAGACAACAACCAAGGGACCTCCTGGAGGGGGGGTTCTGAGCCAGAAGTAGGCCGTAGGCCTAGCCTCCCAAATTCTCCCTTTTAGAACATCTAAGCCTGAGAACCATCTGTGAGTACTAGACTAAAGTAGTTAGTTGCGTTAGGGACTTTTCTGTTATTTTGGAGGCTGACTGATCTAAAGAATGTATCTGTGCTTTTATATCTGTTCTTTTGTAACTACTTGTAACTAAGCGTGCCTGGGAGGGGGGAGCTTCCCATGTGTGGTAATTTGCCTTGTTCATTTGCATGCCTGTAATAAATACTTTCTGTAAAAACCCTGTTTCTCTCCTTCCCACGCCAACACTAGATAGACTGGGGGAAAAGGAAGATCCTTAAGCTTAGGGATTGACATGGCAGGACAGAGTCCCATTGTACTGTCCAAGTATTCAGAATTCAATGGGTGGTGGCAGCAAAGATGAATTAACAGCTAAAATTAATCACGTACAGGAATGTACATTTCAGTTTCACATACTGGAATTCTACATTTCAGTATAGCACCAGGACTTTTTGTATAGCCAGGATCTTGATATCATCTAATATCTGTGCTTAGCTGGTAACTGGGCAGAAAATGGATTTCCCAGTAATAAAGAACTGGAACCCTAACCCTAATCCTAACCCTAACCTTAATCAATTGTGAGCTATCCCTTTTAGTAAGACAAACCATTTTGGGTGACCTGGTCTCAAATGTGAAAATAAAGCTAATGAGCTTTCCCAAAGAACTTCTCCAGGTGGGGTTGCAAATGGCTAGGACTGATCTGTTGATATCTACTATATAAAACTCAAGGTTTGTCTGCTTGTGAGTTTGTCTCTTTGTCTGCGTCAGGCAAGCAAAGACCTCATGTGATTGGCTGTGTCAGGCGAGAAGACTTTACATGATTGGCTGGCTGTGAAGATTCTATGGAATCCTGGGTTCGGCAGTTTAGAGAGAGACCTTTAGAATTCTCAGCCAGAGAACTCTGAATAGGCCAGTTACTATGGAGACCAGGCCTAGCAGCCAGGAGAAGGCCAGTGTATTCCCTCAGAAACTAAACATCTGTATGTTAATAACTCTGAAGACAGATTGGGGGATATGGAGAAAAGTTACATGTATTGGACAAGGCAGTTTGGGGAATTTGAGACACAGGATCTCAAATCTGTGTATTTCAACTACATCTGACTCCTAAAGTAAGGTAAGGTAATTCCTAAGATATTTCTAACAAGTGTTACCTATGAGAAAATAAAATCCTGGGCAATGCTGTGTAAATATGCTAGTAGCTCAATAAAAATGCCGTTGGTTTGGGCCTCCTGTTTGAGGGTATGGCTATGGGGGTTGTTATGGTAAATACTTATAACTTCAATAACACTGATTAATGGATTTAATTGAAATGTTGACTAGATGGCAATAATCACATCCTAATTTCAGGACTTTTGACCTCACACGATTTGGACATGGAGATGTTTTGATTGCATTTGGCTGATTTGTCAAACTTTTAGGAGGAACCTTTTGGTATACGGATTGAAGAACTGGCCTCATTTTGCATTAATTTAGTGGTGTCCAGTGTGGGCTTCTATGATCTAATAAGCATTTTTCAAACAGACAGTTGGCATGTCTTCTGAGAAGAGTGCACATTCTAATAAGAATTCTGTTTGTGAAGACTGGTTAATCTTAACAGATGCTTCATAGATGTTTTATCTATTGATCCTTTTATCAACAAGCTTTCTGTTGTTCAGAGAATGACAGTATTCAATGGAGCTCATTAGATCTGCTTCCTTACTAACATATGTGGACCTTTCTAATGAATTACCACAAGAATAAAACTGATCTCTGTGGTCTCTAACAGAGATATTTTCTATAAATACTTTGAACTGAGATTTTCCTTTATGCCACAGCCAGACTCTGCCAGGTGGCTTCTCCAAAAAGAGGAGCATCTTTTCAAACTTCAATGGTTAGGCTAGTGTGTGTGTGGGATCCTTTAGGTGATTACTGTCAATATTTTACATTAATCACTTAGTTACATAAGTACAGTCCTCCCTCTACATTTGTGGGTTTGACATTCATGAATCTGATTATTCGTGAGGCACGTGCTTGCCTGCTCCTCATTTTTGTCCCCCCATTCCCTTGAATTCCTCACCCCAGGCTTGCCAGGCTTGTGTTTAAAATGGACTTTTTTTTCTTTTTGGGTGAGCAAAGCCCTCCTCCCACTGCTGGAGGCATGTCTTTTCTTCCATATGGCTGACCTAACTGCTATGTAATGGCTGCTGACTGGCCAGGTGCTCTCTTTTGTGCTACCTTTTCCTTTTCAAGATGGTCACTGGAAGTAACCAGAAGAGAAGAACTGTGTTTTTCTCCCTTTGAGGGGAAAGTACCAGAATGTCCTTTACTGTGTCTTTTTTCTCCTCCTCTCTCCAATGCTGGGGCCAGAGGCAAAGGAATAGGAGGGAAAAGCTCTTGAGGGAATCATGGAGGTGGGAGTTATTCATGATTTTTCCACTTTTGTGAGGGTTCTGTGCCCCTAACCCTTGCAAATGTGGAGTGGCTACTGTATAACTAAATTAACACCTCTTGATAGGATCCTCTTTAGCCAAACTTAAGAGCCAATGGTCAGATCAGACACAAGAGGACCATTCAGTTTCCAATCGGGGCACAAGGAGGAGAATGTTTCCACCATCACATCCTGCCAACAAGCAAAGTTGTGAGAAGGACCTGATACAGGGATCCTGCTTCTGATTGTCACAGCCTCACTCACTGGTGGGAGATGGATGGAAACATGACCTTCCTTGTGACCCTGTTCTAGTCTGAACAGACTTCCTTTGTCTGACCTGGCTACAGGCTCTTAAGGTGGGTTGGAGTTGCATTTATGTACTCTTACAGTAATATTATTTAGTCTTACCAAATACAGGATACTTACTGTAAATTAGGAATCTGTCATGCAATACTGAATGCCAGCCTATGTGTGTATAGATATAAATCTTGATCTCTTGGTCCAAATACCCTCTGCCCATTTTTGTGGCTTCATGTGTCCCCTGAGAAAAGGGGACCTGTAGATTTCCAATCAATTGAGGTCAGATTCTGTTCATGGACAGAATGACAAGGTACTCTTGCACCAACATACACCTTAAAACCAGAAATATGGGAAAACACCCTCCAAATATTCCCATAATGACATTCAGTAGTTGTGCAGATGGGGAAAGCATTGTCAGCTGTTGGCCCTGATTCTGAGAAATGTGATTACAGATGGTGCTTCCTCACCCACCCCGCAATGTCCTTAGAGTATCTTATAAGACTATTTTACACATTGTTGTTATGATGTGCCTTCAAGTAATTTCTACCTTATGGCAACCATAAAGTGAACATATCACGGGGTTTTCTGGGGCTGAGAGTATGTGATGCACCCAGGTCACCCAATGGACCTCCATGGCCAAATGTGGAAATGAACCTGGTTGTAGTCCAACGCTCATACTACTACATCATGCTAGCTCTATTTTACACTGTTATTACACCTTACACCCCACTCTGCTGGACGTGCTGTTTTCATAACTGAACATATTTATGGCTGGAAAACATGTTTGAAAGGGTGCTGACTGGAAGAATGTTGCCCAGACAGGATGATATCAGACATGGTCAGGTCATAAGTTCAGAGACGATTAGGTGGAAAAACCCGGTGCTAATGTACTTGTGATAATCCTTTCAAGATCTTAGGCTACGTGTACTCCTGAATGCAATGAAGGGCAAAACTGCCCAGGTGAAACAATCAGAGGCCATACTGTGATGTCACCCTATGAAAATCTTTCCTAGACCCCCTGCCTGACCATTAAAAGATTGTCATGACTCCCATCTATATTTTGCCACTTAAGAGTTAAGACAATCAGCCCATTCTGAACGCCTTTGTCAACCCCATGAGAAAGCAATTACCACTTTGTTCATGCACCCTCCTTCAGGGGAGAAAATAGAGTATATAAACCTAAGCTTTAGCCCCAGCAAATTGTAGTACTTGGATGTAATACATGGTACCTAGACCTCTGTTCATTCTTGCTACCCTCAGACGCTAGCTTCAACCTTCTTCTTCAAGACTAGTAACTATCACCCTTTTCACCCAATCTCTCTTTCTTTATCCAGCCTTTCATGCCTCACTCTCTGATAGCCTTTTATAGTTCTTGAGAATGTCTGGTTTCTGTGTGCTTTGACATTCCAAATAAAATACACTGTTTAATTTTTAACTGGAGTCCTCTCTACAGTTAGTACTGGTACACACACGTGAAAAGATCCTGCTGTTACCCTCTTCTTGCAGGCTTCCGCTGACCTATAATTTCCCCAAATTCTAAGGAGATGCTGGCATTGCGGATGGACCTCAAGGTCCCCCACCTCTTAGAGTAACAGCACATTACACATTTTGCACATTATAAAGTAGCAAATTCCCCAGTACATGGTACACAGTTCTTTAGCATTTGCTAGCAACAGCATTATGGTAACTACAGAGATCTACAACTGCCAAGTAAGTAAAGCCAAGTTGCATTTCATCTGCATGTTAGACAGGAGTGGAGGATAGTTATGTTGGGAACTACCCTGTCTTTCCAAGTCTGCTCCATAATCCTGAAATACCTCTGAGTTCTTTCTTTCACACTAGCCCCCACATAAGCTTGCCTTTGATGGAAAATTTAGGCAATACTATTGCTACAATATTGTCCCCTTCATCTTTTTTTCAGAACTATGTGTGGTGTGTTTCACCTTCTAATGGAATGCAACTGAAACGTTAAGCTATCCAAGGTAGACAAGGAAAGCACAACTGGAGCTTTTAAAAGACTTATGAAATGCTTCCTCCTTTCAGCTTCTGACCTGAATCAAAATTGCTTCCCTTTCAGCATGGGAGGCAGATTATTAAATGATTCCTGTGCCCAGTTTCTGACTTTACTGTTGATTCCTGCTCATTATGGCCCATGAATTACTGAAGAATTGTCACAGTATGGAAAAGCTAGTTTTCTACAGTACAAGTAGCCATGTCATCCAAAGGATGCTGGGAGTTATAGCCCAAAAAGCAACTTTTCTAAGCTCTGGGAATTGCCTTTCAGCTTCTCACCTTCTGATTCCTGAGAATGAGTTAATTATTCACTCCAAATCATTACTCTACTCCCAACTTTTCTTTTGTTTATAATAACAAAGCTCTATTTCACAATGAAAGAATGAAGAGGCAGAAAATAATGACAGAGAACCAGGAATTAATCCTCCTGATGCATGCAAGAAGAAAACAAGTAGTCTAATTAAGTGCAATTTATCCCCTGGCCCACCACACTGAACAGGAAACAATAAAAGGGGCAGAAGCTGCAGCACAGAACCTGCTAATGAATGTTTGGGGGGAATTTGCTTTAAGAAATTTGCCTTTGAATACAAAAGTATGTTTGCCTTAGGGAAGGACACCAGTGGATGATATAATACTATACTGTGCCATGTGGAAGCACTCTTTCCATTCTCCTCCATCAAATTGCTCAGAAGCAATGCCTCACCAGCAGTAAAAGGGCCTAGTGCAGAAATAACCTTTGTTTCCTTCTCAGTGGAAAAGCTCTAAAATTTCTCAGTATTAAACTGGTGTCTCCTTGACAGATTCTTGAAAAAAGAAAAAAGAAAAAACCAAAGAGAAAGTTTTCCAGCCATCCATTCATCCTGAGTGTTGTTGATCAGACACATCTATTACACTAAAAACTTGGCTCTTCCTGGGAATAGGCCTGGGGAAAAATTACTGAGCAATAAAGTTTCTTTTATATCAGAATAACCCGTCTTGGGGTGGCTTTGTTATTAAATAGTCTAGAGGATTGGTTCTCAGAAAGGGACCAGCCAAGAGAGCAGCAATTCCAAGGAGGGAGGCAGGGAAACAGGACACAGTTATTATCCAGGAGCAGTGGGCTCTGTGATCTAAGAAATCTGCTCTCTTCAGATGTAAGCAGCAGCAGCAGCATCTCACACTGTTGTGGGCCAAAGTATTGAACCTAGTCAGACTAGAAGGACTGCCATGTTTTAATTGCAAATGTTAGCACTGAGTTAAAACTTGCATAAAAGTAACAAACCCTGTTCCCTAATCTCACAGATATGGGAAAGGATTTGTGATTATTCGGTGGGGTAGGAAGGCATGTTGAGTGACATTGTCAAACAAAATTGTCTGGTGTCTCTGTTGCTCCAGGCCTGTGAATCCATGCTGGGTTTTATAAGTGCTTTTCCACATTTTGGGGGAACTATGGCACCTATTCAAGGTGCTGAACCCCCATTAACAAAGTAGGTTCAGCAACTTGTGTAGTATTACCATATCCTACCACTCTTCCTGCGAGGTGTGTGAGTTTCATAAATTGGACATATTAATGGCTGGAGAACACAATCAAAGTCATGCTGACCAAAGAACTTGCTTCATGCTCAAGATGACCTGAGAGGTATTTAGGGTCATAAGTTCAGAGAGGATTAGGTTGGAAAACTCAACGATCATGAGTTTTGCTAATCCTTTTACCACCCCAGGCTCCCTGCATTTCTGAAATCAAGGAAAGACAAACTGCCCAGATTGTGAAAAATCAGAGATCATGTTTCAATCCTATCCTATGGAGATCTTCCCTAAACACCCTATCTGATCAAACATCAAGAAATTGCTACAACTACCATCAATGTTTTGTCACTTTGGAGTTAAGCAGTCTTCCCATTCCTGACCCCATTGTCAAGCCCATGAGAAAGCCATTGAGGCTTTGTCACTGCACCTCTTTAGGGCAGGAAATAGGGTATAAAAACCCTAGCTTTGAATGAAGCCTTTCTGTAGTATATCGGGTGTTTTACACTTCATGTGGTGCCCCGTACTGCCATTCCTCTGTGCTACCCTCAGAGGTTGTTTGAACCAGTGTGCTGTGACTCCTTCTTCAGGACTGGTAACTATCACCCTTCCACCCAATCTCTCTCTATCCAACCTTTCTTGCCTCACTTTCCAATAGCCTTGTATGGTTTTTAAGCGTATCTGATTTCTTGTATATTTGTCAATCCAAATAAAATTCTTTGTTTAACTTTAAGCTGCAGTCCTCTCCACAATTACAACTGGTATACATAGGTGAAAAGATCCTGCTGTTACCCTCCTCTTGCAGTCTTCCTTTGAGCTATAATTCTCTAAAATTCTAAAGAGATGCTGGCATTGTGGGTGGATCTCAAAGTCCTCCATCTTTTAGGGTAAAAGTAGCTCCTATGCAACCAGGAGTAGCTTCCATAAAACGCAATGTGGATTCACTGTCCCCAAACAATGAAGTTACCAGTTACCTCTGATGTTAGCATTGGTTGGGATATTAGAGTAAATCTATTGAATCAATTTTTGAATAGTTAGTCAATACATAAATAAATTCCATTAACTCAATAAATCTACTCTTGTTATTCACGTCAGGCTTTAGACCATGAAGACTCTGACTCTTGTTCAAGAGCTGAGTTTTGGCATTTGGATGGAAGAGTCATAGCTGAAGGTCTGCCCTTTGCTTCCTATACAAGAATGCATTAAAGTCATGTGAGGGGTGAAATGTTTTTCATATCTTTTTCTGATATACAAAGTAGAAATATAGGTGAAAATTTGGCCCCACTCCCATGCAGCAAAGGACAGCTATGGAGAAGAGAACACCTTTGCTTCCCTCTGGCAAGAGAGGGAAAGGTGGATAAAGCACTGTTGATCTGCTGGTGCTTTTGGCACCAGGTACAGAGAGGGAAAGGTGGAACCTGCCTACTTATGAGGGGTGCGTGAAAAGAACCCTTGTTCTATCATACTGACCATCACTCATTGACCAAATACCAATTTGGGGCAATGACTAATTGAGCCCTGCCCCCTCCCTTTATTTAGATTTCGATGAGTGGGAATTGGAACTCATTCCTTTCAGAATGGGACAGATTTACAAGCTGGCTATGTGGATGATGGACCTGGACAAGGAACAGTTTGAGATATTCTACTTTTGAGACTTAGGTACAGCCATTTAACAAACAGTGTTGACTGTTTAACATTTCTTCCATTATAGGTTTATGGAGAGAAGGAGGCTGGTTTTAATAGGTGACCACAGCATGAAAATCTTGACTGACAGGTGTAGAGACTGAGAGAAAAAGGAGGATCCTTCTTCCACTCAATGCTGACTTCTGCCCTTGAATAGGAGATGGGAATTTCCCCCAAATTCTCTTAATTAAGCTGCCACCACCCACTGGATTAGCCCAAACCTTCAGCAACACAGTGGGTTGTTGCCTGTGAATTGCCAATCTTTACACTTAGAGATTCCTTTGCTTCTCACACCCCCTCCCCTTTAGGTGAGAGAAATCCTACCTATACGTGTTGCCGAGGAATGTGTGGGAATGGAGAGGAAACAGAGAGGTTTTTACAGAAAAGTGTTACTCTAAGATGTGGAAGATAGACAGGAGAAATCATAATATCATGAGAGGCTCCCCTCTCCCAGGCATGCTTAGTAGTTACAAGTATAGATAGATTCAGCCAAAACTTTCAACAAGAACAGAAAAAAAACCTAACAGAGCTAACTAGGTAACATTCTAAGCTACTCACGTCAATTGGTCATTTCTGAGATGGTATGCTGGGCAGCCAGGAGACAGCCTGTTGGCCTGTCTGCCACTGCATATTTGCCCCTTGGTGATGTCCTGGATGTCTCCTTTATTCTCTGTCTTTCTTGTGGTGTCTTGAGGGTTTTTATAACTTCTTCATCTTAAAGATTCTCACCTTTCTCCCTCTGATTGGGCAATCTTATGACCTATGATCCCAATAAAATGTAACCTAACCCTAGGAGTTTGTTAACCCTTTATATACCTGAAGGGAGAACTATCTCCTTTAAGCACTGTTACCTGGATAATGAGAAACCCCATTATCTCACCAGGCCAATACATTCCAGACACTTTGCATCCCAGCTCAGGATAAGTGAGAACTCATTTAAGAAACAGTGTTTATAGATAACATTTCTTGTTTTTGTTATAGGTTTACATGGCCAAAAGGTGAGAAGCTTGTTATTAATATGTGACCACAGCATGTACAACTGGGATGCCAGGCAAGCACACTCTAGTTATATTGAATCCCAGCTTGGGATGAGTGACAAGGCTTGCACAAAATGGCTTTGGGATATGGGGTCAGAACTAGAATGGCCTCCACTCCTTGTTCTTGGACTATCAATGTGCAAGGAATGATTTGGGTTTGCTTAAGGACAAAGTCCTCATCATTCAAGTTATTGCTTACTGAGGAACAATTAAGACTGAATGACCCAGAGGGGCATTGGGTTGGTCCATTATGTTATCTGGACATGTTTAGAGGGGTGAGAGGGATCTGAGGTGCCTTGATAATTAGATACAGAATTCTCTGGGATCTGAAAATGGGCATTTTATTTCTCACCTGGAAATACTGTTTGGAAAGCCTCACCTGTATAGGGCTGAAGGGGTCCATTTTTCTGACCAAAGGGAACAGTTTGTTTTGTCTGATCTGTAGGAAAGGTTGTGGGCCTTGTTAGCTGGTCTAGTGGGGAAAAGGTACTAAGCAGATACTTGTGCCTTGTCCATGGCGGGTGGGGGGGCATTGAAAGGACAGTGACGGTGAGTACTGGTGAAGGTAGCATCTCTAAACTTGCTCCTGTGGTTTATGGGACCAAGAAGTAGGAAAAGAGACATGTCTTTATCATCTGTCATGAGTTGGGGGGAGGTTCACTAGGAAGGTCTCCCTTGTTGATGGTTGTCTGAGTGTCCAATCAAAATGATGGCTGGCACTCAGAGCTTGGATGCTTCATCCAGGGGTGCCTGAGGAAGAAATCAGGTTGGAGCTCCTGCCTCAGCTGGACCCCACTTTAGCCACCTCCCCCACAAGTCATCAAAGCTCAAAGTAAAAGATTTAAAGATGTAGTTAACAAAGTGGCCCTTTAGTACCCACCTTTGTTCTCTGGTCCCATCATTTCCTAGTTGGTAAACAATGTGTCCATTCTTCCATGCAGTGAAGCACAACTAAGGGGGATGGAACATCTTTGCTTCCCTCTTGGAAGAGAGACCAGAGTGGGTAAAGCACAGCTGGTATGTTGGTGCCTATGGCACCAGCACAAAGAGGGAGGGACAGAGCTTACCTACTTATAAAGCCTGCTCTGCCTCAAACTCTCCCCTTGTTGTCCTCACTCTGCTTCCCTGCCCCAACCCTTCAGGGAGTACAGGCAATTGCTGGTTGCCCTTGGGATCCAGTAGGAATTTTCTCCTCACTCTTCAGGAGCCTTTTTTTTTCCTTTCTTGCATTGCATCTGTATGGAATTATGGGATAAGTGGCACTGGATGTTGCAGTATAAAGAAGCAACCATTGGCAGGTGTATGTGGCAGTGGGTGGGAATAATGATGGTGAGCACCACTAGGTGCCAATTTGATCAAAGGGGCATCTCCAGACTTGCTCCTGTGGGTTACAGGGCCTAGGGAGTGAGAAAGAAGACCATTCCTGGGGCCAGCCTGGAACATGTCTTCCCTTTACTTCACGGAATATGGGGAGAGGTTCCCTAGAATGGTCTCCCTTGCTGATGGCTATCTGGGTGTCCAGCTAAAATGGTGTCTTGCACGCAGTGGCATACCTAGGCTCATCAGCACCTGGGGCAAGTGAGCAAGTTGTGCCCCTAGACGCTGCTGCTGCCGCCATCACCCCCCCCAAAAAATGGGCCAAGAAGGATGGGGGGGGCGGTGAGTGGGGATGGTGGAGAGTGGGTGTGGAAGGGTGCAAGGGGGTGGTGAATGGATGTGGAAAGGCACAGGGATAGCAAACGGGCATGGAAGGGCACAAGGGGTGGCAAACAGACACAGAAGAGCGTGGGGGTGGCAAATGGGCATGGAAGGGTGCAGGTGGGGGGCAAATGGGTACAGAAGGGCGTGAGGGGTGGCAGGCTGGTGTGGGGGGGATGATGGGTTTTGCGCCCCTCCGGGAATGGCGCCCAGGGCATGCAGCCCAGTTGCTCCACCATAGATCTGCCTCTGCTTGCACTCAGTGTTTGGGTGCTTTGCCTAGGAGTGGCTGAGGAGGAGGTGAGGTTGGGACAGCTAACCTCAGCTAGACTCCATTTTAGGCTTGTCCTCCTGCTGCAGAACATTAAAATTAAAAGTGAACAGCTTAAATAGTTAATAAAGTGGCCCTTTAGTACCAAATCTTGTTGTCTGGTCTTTTCATTTCCTAGTTGGTAAGCAATGAGCAGATGAGCAAAATCCTAGCCTGTCAAGATTCTTTGATTTTCACCTTGAAGTGTTTTTCAACTCAGCGACACATGGGATTATGAATTCCTCTCTTGTCCCATGGAAATTTCTAAGTATTTCTCTCTGTGTTTCCTGATGAAGGCACTTTTCTTCCACATGCTCAGTGTGTCCATGTGCATCTTGAGACCATTTTCTTGTGTGTTAGGAAAAGATTGTGCCTCTTGCAATGAAATGCAGATCTATGGCTGCATTTGTTGAACAGATGGAAAACATTCAGTTGTGCACAAATCATAAACTAGTTTTGGCCTCTACAAAGTTGCTTCTTGGTAGTCCTCTTGAAATGTCAATGTTTTGTTTGTATTCTCTAGACAGATGGCTTTTCTTTTCTTGGCACCCACAGCCCTAAATTATCTTTTAGTTCTGACTGGAGTAAAGCACTGAATTAATTAGATTTAGTTATGTATTGACTCACCATTCAGCAACTGATTGAGTAGTTCTATTCTAGTTGGGACTAACCAACAAGATGCCAGCCACGTTCGGGACATGGCAGCAAGGTGGTGGAGGAGAGAACAGTGCACCATGCACCCTGTCCTGAAGGCATGATGGGGCATGCTGTCCCCTTCAAAGCTCAGAAGACTTGTCTCAGTATGCTGGAAAATGATGCTTATTTGCTAAAAAACCCCACCCTTCTCTCTTTCAATCTGTAGATATTTTAAGACTTTCTTCAGGGAGATATCTGAAGAATAGAAATATATAAAAATTGCATACATTATAAAATAATGTGAATACTTGCATGTAGCCTCTTTGAATGTGGGTGTGCCTTTAAATCACCTGTTGACTTATGACCACCCCATGAATATCATAGGATTTTCTTAGGTAAGAGATACTCAGATGTGATTCTGCCAGTTCCTTCTTCTGAAATATAGCCTCTTGCACCTGGTATTCATTGGCAATATCCCATCCAAATACTAACCAGGGCTTACCCTGCTTAGCTTTCGAGATCAGACAGGATCTGATGCCGTTAGGGTATTTAGGCCCTCACATAGCCTATATATGCTTACTTAAAGCAAATAACTGCAGAAAGTGCTGATAAAGGCAACTCCTGTTTCATTGGCTGGCAAACAGAAAGGGTATGGATAGAGGCTAAGTTTCTTTTTTTAAGTCTTGCAAGTAAATATTAGAACTAATAGATAACATTCAAGGGCACTGTTGATGTGTCAGGGCTAAAAGGGAAACATGTCTGAAAACTCTAGACAGTTTTAGAGGAGGGAGAGGAAATTCAATTTCTTCAGGAAAGCCTAGAGGAACCAACGTTTTTAATTTTAAAATTCACTCCATCACCTTTTTTCAGGAAGAACATGGCATTAATAGTGTTTACCTTCTCTTGTGCCCCAAAGCTGAGATCTGATGTAAAGGTATGTTGTTCGAAAAAGTGACTCACTAAGGGATCACTTCTTCTACCACTGCTTACTTCATGGAGATTTTTTTTTTAGTTGCTTAGCTGTTTAAATGCATAAACTTTCTGACATTTCATAGAATCATAGAGTTGGAAGAGACCACAGTTAACACTACGAGAGCCTGATGTCCCATGAGCAGTACTGAAAAGGGATTAACTAACATTCTGTTTGGGGAACAAGTGGCTTCTTCACATTAGGCAGTGAAATGTCTTGGGCCCACTCCTTTGGCTTAGATGGCCTTCCCCTTTAGATATATTGGACTAAAACCTCAACCCATCCCTAGACGGCAGGGTCAGTGGGTGATGGAAGTTGTAGTCTAGCATATCTAGAGGTACCTGCATTGGGGAAGGCAACTGGAGGCATATGTATAACCCATATCAAGAAAGAGTTTGGTTCCTGTTGTCCCCACCCCTCACTCTAAGTTCTTTGGTTTTCAGACCCTTCCACAGCTCTTAGAGGAAGGAAGGAAGCCTGAAATGGGGAGGAAGACTTTCAAGAATCTGTTGCTGCTTTCCTCTTCAGCATCCGAACAGCCTTCTCCAAATCGAGCCTGACACTGCAAATCCCGGAGTGCCATTCTATTCTTAGCTTTGAAAACAGCCATAAAAATCAATACGGCACAAACTGCTCCCTAATGGAGAACAATCAAATCATTGAACTGAGGCCTGGCCAAGGGAGAGGAAGAGACTGAATGATAGAGATGCATTTGAGATGGGGAATGACCGGAGAGCCAACAGGGAGAGATAGGCAGAGGGGAGATCTGTTGAAGACAGCAAGGACAGAACGTACAACCTTTCTTGGAGAAGCCATTTTTCGAAGGGATTGGCTGGAAGTGGTAGAATGGATAGGTTGTATGAAAAAAAGAGTTGTTCTTCATGGAGTGCTCTTCAGTTGTCCTCAGATAAGGCAATGGACCCAGGAAAGATGAACCAGCTGGGAAGCTAGAAGGGGGCTTGCCTCTAGGTGCCTCCATGACTGGGAGTGTAAGGAATTTGGGATTACTCAGAGACCAGAACTGATTGATCCTTCTTGTATTATTAGGTCAGTGGCTCTTCATGGCTAGCAAATATCTCAAGAGGCACCTTTCCCCCACTTTCTCTTTCTCTCTCCTTAAAAAATGTGCTAGGTTTAGGCTAGGGCCCTCTAAATGCTGATGGACTGCAACACCTATCAGCCTTAGCTAGTCCAACCAATGGTTGTGGATAATGGAAGTTGTAGTCCAGTAATGCCAAGAAGGCAACATGTTGCCCCAATCCAAGTGCTAAGTTATACAAAACTGCAGTTAGATCTCCTAGCTGTTATTTGAAACTGGGAATGGCCAGAGCATGGTGGGAGTTAATGGGGCATATTTGGTGCTCTGGAAGCATCTTTAGGTTGCAAAAGCTCTCCTCCACTTCTAAAACCTCAGTGGTGGAGCAGTGCCCCCTGGATGCTGAGCAATACATGCAGCTGATATCTATGGGGGAAAGAAGTAATGCATCACAAAAATGACATTGTTTTCCAGTGGGACCTTCATCCAAGAAATCCTATGTCTTGTTAGGCTCTCAGAAATGATTAGACTTTAATACAACAGTTCCTGGGATATTTTGTGATGTTCTCTTAATGCCATTGTTACAAGAAAGCAGTGTGCTACAGGTAATGCTATTTGTAAGTCCTTAGTTCCATAGACACCACCGGCTACCACTATCTGGAATGGATAATGTTACTTTTTAAAAATAACTTTCTAGTCTTTGGCCCTTTTCACATGTGGGGAGCCGAAACGGGGCAGCGCACACAGGGGCGGAGATTACCTGCGTGCGTTTTGCTCCGTCCGTGCGGGGAGTGCGGCTCCGCCACTCCACACGCCACCGAATTTCGGCGGCATTCAGCGGCGCCCAAAATGGCAACTGGTGGCTTCCGGCGGCGCTCCGCCAATCAGGGCAGCGCGCCAGCTGGAAGCCCGCCCCCAGGCAGATCTGCAGAGACGCACTAATGCGCCTCTGCAGATTCACACCGGGAGCAGCGGTGGATTAGTGCGGGCGAGTTTCGTAAAAACCACCTGGGAAGGTGGTTTTTAAAAAACTCGCAGCGCCACCCTTGCGGCTGCACTAGAGCGGTTGGAGGTGTGGAGCCTCACCTTTTCCAACCACACTAGATCGCCCCGCGGTGTGAACGGCCTCCGTCTCGGATCATCTGGACGCGGAGTTTTACCCCGTGTGGAAATGGCCTTTGTAATGTATAGTTGACTTAACAGGATCAGGTGGGATGTTTTGAAAGCAGAAAGGGAAGAGACTAGTTCAGAATTAGGACATCCCCTACTGTTTATTGTATACATTTCTAGCATAGTATATAGTAAACATATAGTGAATAGAGAACCAGCATGATGCAGTGGTTTGAGCATTGGACTAGGGCTCCAGGAGACCAGGGTTCAAATCCATGCTCACCCACGGAAACCATGGGGTGACCTTGTGCAAGTCACATTCCCTTAGCATCAGAGGAAGACAACAGAAAACCTTCTCCAAATAAATCTTGTCAAAAAAAACCCAACAACCTGTGATAGGTTCAGCTTAGGGTCACCATAACTCAGAAATGACTTAAATACACACAAATATGGTAAACTAGCATATATACCTGATGTTACCCAAGATTTTATTTTCTCATAGGTAATACTTGTTACAAATACCTTAAGAATTACCTTACCTTACCTTAGGAATTAGATGCGGTTGAAATACACATGGATTTCAGATCCTGTGTCTCTAATCTCCCAAACTGTCTTGTCTAGTATGTGTGGCTTTTCTCCATATTCCCCAATCCAATCTGTATTCAGAGTTGTTAACATACAGAGGGTTGGTTTCTGAGGGAATACACTGGCCTTCTCCTTGCTGCTAGGCCTTGTCTCCATAGCAATGAGTTAGGCTCAAGAGCTCTACGGCTGAGTATTCTAAAGGCCTCTCCCTAAACTGACAACCCCAGGATTCCATAGAATCTTCACTGCCAGCCAATCATATGAAGTCTTCTCACCTGACACAGCCAATCATATGAGGTCTTCTCTGTCTGATACAAACACACAAACTTTGACTTTTGTATATTAGATAAACTTTATGCCATCCAACACCAAACAATGACCTTGGAGACAGAGAAAGATGCCTGGGACCAATGCTGATGTACAGAGCATAGCTTTCTGGGTTGCTTAAATGTAGTGCAAAAGGGCCAAGCCCTAGAACCGTTCTCTGGAGGTATACATATGCTGTCAAGTGGAGAGGTCCGGGTCATGCACAAGGAGCAATATGGCTTAAAGCTTGAGGCTGTGCACCACCTGCTTTAGCAATATATTTTGAAGCAAAGCAGAGGTGCTCATGGAAACAGTGGCCATAAGCACCCTATTAAGGAGACTCCAACAGTGCAAGTAGTTGTGCTGATTGATATCAAGAAATCTTCCAAGATATTTCAGTTGTTGCTTACCCTTCATTATGGGCAAATCTTTCATCATGCTGATGGATCTTTACCAGGGTGTAGCTATTGGATGGGGGGTGGGCAACATGAAGGATTTGACCCCCCCCCATAAGAATACTGTCTGCCAATGAACTTTTCCTTCAGTCTCCAAATTCCTAGCACTGCATAGAGTGAGACACTGAAAATACAGCTGGCCCTCCACATTTGCAGATTTGATGTTCACAGATTTGATTATTTGTGAGTTTCTCCAACCCCTGCTGCCCTCTGCTGCAGGTACTTATTTTCCAAGGGAACCTACCTTCTCAACAGCTCAAATCAAGCTGCACAACACTTTAAAAACCCACCTCTAGTTCTCCTCCTCCTTCACCAGTCACTGCCTGGACAGCTAAGGAAGGCTCACCGCACAATTTCTCAGCACTACAAACCCTCTCCAAATACCCCCATGCACCTGAGGAAGGAGATGGGAGAGAGAGGAAGGATAGGGCCACCATGTTGACCCAAACCCTTTTCCTTGACCTGGTTTGGACACTGGGTGCCTGTTCTCTCCACCATGACTCATCTCCCTTCCCACAGACACACACATTTTGATATTTGTGATTTTCGCACTTTTGCAAGGGTCCTGTGCCCCTAACCCTAGTGAATGTGGAGGGTAAAACTGTTGTTCACACTGAGAACTCTTACATTTGTTCAGTGTTCTCATTTCCATGGTCACTTTGCCTGCTCCTTTTCTTTGGAAGCCCAAACTGTATTTTTAAATGCTTAGTGGAGGTTTTAAATCACTACCTTTGGAACTGAAGGAAAATTTCAGTTTGTGGGTCAGAATTCTTATTTGGAGGGTGGTGCTCTTATTTTGCCCTCCCCCTTCCTGTAGTTGCACCTTTGGCCTGTATATTGTTCATCCAAAATCAAGCCCCCACAGTCACAGCTCTTGGTGCTGCAGCTAAACTCAGAGGAAACAAGGAAGGGGTATCAAATATCATCATCATCATCATCATCATCATCATCATCATCATCATCATCATCATCATCCCTGCTAATCAAACAGCCCCAGTGCATCAACCCCCTGAGCCCAGGCACTACTGCACCCCTGGTAATTAACTGAAAGGCTTGCCTCTGAGTAAACATACTTAACATTGCACTGCACGCGTTTGTGACACAGAGTTGCTTTCCTGTTTTGAGTCATGCATTTTTGAACAGACAAGACTCTGGAGATTCAGCAGCACCTGTTCAGTCTGGCACGAAGCAAGTCTGTGTGGGCGTAGATGTCTCAAGCCCTGGAATTCCCTCCAGTCATTGTCTGCCAGATCAAAACAACCTACCTCCACCACTCTTGTTGTTGTTGCTGCTGCTATTGTGGGTCCTTTTCCATTCCCCCCCCCTCTCTCCCCCTTTCTCACTGCCCTGTCAGTTATGCCTTGTTGGTTTCCCCTCCAAACAAAGATATCAATTTGCTTTTTGGGTGGTTATTTTTCCTGGTTTATTACTGCCAGCAAAGGGTTGAGAGAGAAGGGAAAACGAATGAAGGAGAAAGATTTCTTTTACCTGCATTGTGAGTATTATTTTTTTCCTGACAAGTCAAAGTCTGAGAGAGAGATCAGGCATATTTCATGAAGGAGTTCAATTATGAATCCATTTCTCTCTAGATTTCCCCCTCCTTCTTTTAACCTTATTAAATTATCCAGTGCTTTCCCTCCAATATGTTCCTGGTAGTGGCAGCTAGTTGCTCCCATATTGGACCAGTGAAGTTACCCTGGATTTCAGCCTGAAGTGTAAAGGAGCTATGCAGGGTGATGAACCCAGTTTGAGCGAGAAGGTTCCAGCACCTTGGGCAGCTCTTCTAAAGTCTGGACTAAAACACAGAGTGGATTCCTGTATGTGAGGAGTGCCCTGAAATGTCTTAAAGGGCACTTGAACTTTTCAGCATAAGACAGCATTCACTAATGTGATGTCTTCCAAATGTGTTGAACTATGACTCCCATGTCACCAGCCAAGTTGGTCAGCAGTCATGGATTATGGGAACTGTAATCCAAATAGTGGAGGAGGCCAGTATCAACATTTCTGGGAGTCTTCCTTTCCACATTGGTGGCTGGTGTCTCCCATGTTATGGGGACAGCAAATCTACATTAGGATTTAGTTTGACATATAGGGGAGCTACCCAAGGTGCTTAAACTATTTTGAAGAGAGGGCAGGGCACCTTGTATTGTTCCTTTAAAATTCTGACTAAACTCCAGAGTGGGTTCACTTCCCTACTGACATTGAAGCTGCAAGCCAAGAACTGCCAAGCACTAACCATCCACCTAAGCAACAAATAGATCTTGCAAAATGTTCCCTTCCACTGTTCACTCACTTTTCCTCTGCAAGACAGTCTCCTCCAAGCATCAGTTGGCAAACATAGCTCTCGCTTAATATATCCTGGAATAAGTTATTAAAAGAAGTGGAGCATTGTCTCATCATCATTGCCATTCATACATATGAATAAGACATTTTGTAAAATGGAGCGGTAATTGAACTTGGATGCCTGGCACAAGCAGGCGGGCAACAGAGAATGCAATTGCTTCACTGGCGCGGACTCCTTACTGGGCTTACTCTGGTAAGACACATGGTGAGTCAGTCTGAAGCAGTAAAGAGAAGTCTGGAGGGGAACATGAATGGGGGTAATGGGATACCAGAAACTTGTCGCGAAAAAAAAATCAAAAATCAAAATGCTATTCTGGGAAATGAAAGAGTTATCATGTGGTCCACAGGGGCAGTATATTTCACTCTGTCTGGCACATCAGGCCTCATGATTAAAAAAAAAAAAGATACTGTGAAACTGGAGAAAATGAAAGTAAAATGCTAGAGACAGTGAAATATTTAAAAAGCTAGAGCTGTGAAGAAAGCTGCCAGAAAAGATATGTTGTGTTATCCATGGTTATGTTCCACAATACTGTGAAAGTGTAGAATACTGGGTGCAAAATGCAGCAATTCAAAAATCCTGGCTTTCTTATATTTGAAAAGGCAAGCTGCTAGTCCTTATGATTGTGAAGGCACACTTGGAAGTATGTAGGTAATCTGTAGTGATTCTCCCAAGTCTGTAGTAGTTATATACTAAGATTGATTTTCCAGTATTTAGGGGCTAGAGTTCAGTGTGCTGTATACCTTTTTGCCTTTCCTCCATCCCTCATGACGAACCAAACCAAACTCAAAACCCAAAACCCAACCTTCACTTCACCTCTTCTGTATAAATCTGAGTCATTTATAATGGTCACAGGAATCAGCTTTTAATGGCACAAAACATGACTTACCCCATAGAAGGTTAAAACACAATCCCAACCATTTTTACTTGGGCATCCATGTGATTTAAACCACTGCCATTTTGTACATCAAGGCTGTAATCTTGTACCGCGTTACCCAGATATAAGCTCCATAAGACTAATGGACTCCCTAGATTTGCGCTGTCAGAAAAATGCAGTGGTAAGGTTCTTCCTGAGATTTATCCACACTGCCCAGTTATATACAGTTTGATCTCACTTTAACTGTCGTGGCACAGCCTGGCAAGGTACTCTGAATTCTCTGCTAGAAGCTCTAGTCTCCTTCCCAACAGGCCTAAAAGAGCTCCTTAACAGAGAATTCTTAGGCCCTAACCAAATTATAAATCCCAGGATTCCATGGGATCAAGTAATGACAGTTAAAGCACAATCAAAGTGCTATTATTCTATAATACGATACACCCCCAGACTGGGACACCACCGGCTACAGTTAGGGGAGGGATACCTGCATTTTCCATGGGTGAGAGGCATGAGTGAGGAGACACTTCTTGAAGAAAATGAACATGTGTTTTCCACAGTCTTCTCCAAAATTTCCTCTTTCTGTGTACAGAAAGATTACCTGCCCATCTGTGTCTGGTGGCTTTTATTTCATTGGGGTAGCAAATTTGATCTGGGTTTTTAATCTGAACCTTAGAGAAACTGATGAAGATGCTGAGCACTATTTCCAGAATAAGTTTGGCACCTTGGATAGCACCTTTAACATTCAAACTGAAACCCACCAGTGGTTTCACTGTGCCATTAACATCAGAACTGCCACTGCCCTACCCATGGAAGCATTCATGTATACCCTTTCCATAAATCTCCTGTAGCCTCAAATCCAGGGATAGTGTGACCTAGCCTTGACTTCTTAAGAATCATTATAGTTTTGTTCTCCCTACACATTATCTCCATTTTGGAAATGGTACATGAGCCCCTCTTCAACAATGAGGAGGAGAATAAATGCAGATCAGAGTGTTTATCATAGGGAAATATTTCTGTATCATTCCAGCAATTGACCACCTATCCCAGAACTCTCTAGTGTAACTGGATTACATAAAGTGCTGTGACTGGAGAAGCTATGGAGTAAATGAGGACTTCACAGATGCAAAGCGTGTGCCATGCCACTGAACTATGATCTCTCTCACCTCTTAGTTGATGAGAAACTGATGTACATAGGAGGAGGAAACAACACCACTGAGGGCCAGGACTAAGCAGTTTCCATCTGCTCAGCATATAAATTTGCAAATAAACTGATTCTTTAAAAACTAAGGTTGTGCTGATTTACAGTGGGCAAACATTTGGAGGATGGTAAGATAGAAAAGGTTTTGCCAAGCCTAAAATGTTCTCAACAAGACATGCAACGGTGTACTCTCCCAATTAATTTTTTTCCCCTCAAAAAAAAACCTTAATCTGTATGCTGTCTCTTTCATCAACTACTTTAGTTCCATTCTTTCCTTTAAGAAACACACACACCCACACTCACACAAAAAGAGTTTTTTGTCCTGGTTGTAAATGTGTGCAAAGCAAAGAACACAGAGCCAGCGTGATGATATCTCAATACCATATAGACAGTCATGTTTATGAGGCCTGAGTTATGAGTCATGTTTATCAGCACAACCAAATTACAAAGGCAAATCAGAGTGAGGGCTGTTTTTTCTGCTTTCACTCTGAATGGGCAAGCATGTTTGCACCATTTCTCCTTCCCTCTGTAGAATCATTTAAATTAGCTATTTAAGTTAGTCATTTAAATTAGAATCAGGGCCACTGAGAGCAGGTTTGGGCCCTCGTGAGTTTTTTTCAGGGCCCCCAAACAAGGGCACATCAGTCAAAAATATCTTTTCAGATAATTGATAGAATTTGGTGTCTCTTTCCCCCCCAAATTCACTGCTTCTACAATGGATGTCCAAAGCAACTTGAAAACAATGATACTACTGAGAAAGAAATAAAAATATGCAATTTAGTCAGGCCCTAGGCCAACTTCTGGACTATGAGAATTTTTAGCAGCTCTCCCTCCTCCCCTCATTGACCCTCCACAGAACAGACACATCTTAGATCAACAGGCAGGGTATCCGTGTCAAAAATCCCAATCCAAATGAATAGAATGATAGGCAACTATACCAAACAGCTGTTTGGTAGGGAGAGAAAGATTTGGCTGTTGTGTGTGAGCATGTATATGCTGCAGGGAGGCTAGGTCCTTGCTGGATTATTGATACCATGTTTAGACCTGGTACCTGTAACTGAAGAAGCACAGCATATTCAACAGCAATTTGGGTATCTTGTTCTCTTTGTCCAGTACCTATACACCTCCCAAGAAGGCACATACTTTATTTAGCTTTAGCTAGACTTGGATGGCAAAGTGTGAGATGTCAAAAGCACATCTGAATCGTGGAGAGCATCAATTGAGAAATGAAGCAATTGCTGCAAATGGCAGGCGACACAGAGGGGAGGACTTCTCTATTTGCCTAATGGAGGATGCTGCCTCGCTGATCCAGAGAGACTGCTTCACTTAGCAGTGGCTGTCATTCAAGGGAAGTTAAGCTCTGGAGGTCCAAGCCAGAAGAGGAGGAGGCCGAGTAGGGGAAAGGAGCAGGTAAGGGTCACTGAGCTTAATCAGGCCCAATTGATCTGTGATTCCCAGGCTATAATTCTGCTGGCGGCAAGGTCTGTCCAAGGATGGGTAGGATACTCGGCTGTGCATCACGGAGCTCAAATTGCTATCTCAAGGACTGTAATCACGGAGGCTGGATAATAAAAGCTGAAGGAATCAGACAGCAGGCTGAGAATGGCTGATGGGAACATAGAGAACCAAGGTCTGTGCGGAAGAGTCCCTGACCTAGGAGTCTTTCCATCTAAACCCAGGATTCTCAGAAGTTCATGACAAATTGTCCAGCAATGATCAGTTTCTAAATGACAGAGATGACTGTTTCAAGTCACCCTGGAAACCCCATCTCTTCTGATCCAAAAGCCTTACTTTCTTGGCTGTCTGGCAAGCTGGCTGTGCTCATAATATAGTGAGAGAGGAAGACACTCAGCTTATGCTCAGAGGTGCTTCCAAATTTATTGAAATTTGACATGTTCCAGAATTGAGCTTCAGCATACAAAATGGACAAACTAGAGATAGGCAAAGGTCAGTTGCTTTTGTTTTTGAAAATAAGAACTTGACAGAATTCTGAGACTTCTTCACAAATCTGACAGAACTTGAAGATTTTTAAAAATAAAAATTGAATATGACATGGGAAGGATAAGCAAAGACCTCCAGGCCACATGGAGGTCTTTGCTTAGTTTTCAAAAGTCTGGGTTGGAAACCTTGGTTATTCAAGCCATGTTTATGGTGCTCAATTAGGGTTGCCACCTCTTGTTTCTGTGAGGTTCCTTGTCCTTAATGCCTATGCCCATTGGGAAAGATGAGGGGTGATTGAATGATGGCTCTCAGCTGAATTAGTTTTCTCCCCCCTCAGTTTTCATAGGGGTAAAGGCAAAAGGAAAGGCAAGTGAAGATGACTGAGGAGGCTCCTTCAGTGAGCATTTTCTAACCAGGAAAGGTGAGGCATGGGCCATGTGGGGCCTCCAAGTGCTGTTCCTTCCAGGCAACTGAAGGGATCAAAGGTAAACAGGAGAAAGCCAGCTTTCTCAGGAACTGCTGAGTTGTGAAGGACTCATCAGCAAGCCATTTCTGTGCACTCAGCAATCTTCCTGATAAAGAGAGGGAAGGAATATGGATCCTCTTGGGGAAACCTCCACAAGCAGAGTGATGAGACCTTGTGGGCCTATATTAGGGTGGGACTTCCCTGGAGATGCTTTAAACAGAGGCAGACTTCGCATCCTCTTGTACAAGAGGACAGATGGTTAATGTAACTGAGGCAATTGTGCCTGAACACTCCATCATTGCCATACCTAAAAAAGCTGGAGAGAGCACTGAAAGGACATTTCTGAGGCTAAGATGCTTTTCACTTATAGCTCTGGACATTTTCTCACTCTGGCCTTAATGTAGTTTTGTCTGAGGCATGGAATTCACAGTTGTTTGCCTGCTGGTTATCCTTCACCTCCTCCATTTAATGTATGTCCAGTTTAGAACAGACATGTGTGGTAGCATCGGCACACTACCTGCTCCCACTAATGCTTTCTCTACCTGTTTAAGTGTGAGTTAGGGATGGGAAAAGTGTGGCCTTCCATCTTGTTGGACTGCAACTTCCAGAAACTCTATAGCCAGTATAGCTATAGTTGGGAGGAATGCTAGGCACTCCTCCATTAGGAGGGTTGCAGGATTATCATCTTTATTGTACGTAAACCATATTCTCCCCCTCCTGAAAAAAATGTCTTTTCCTTCAACAGAAGTCAGACTTATGTAGTTCTGCTGTGGGTCTTTCTCAGAGATTAGGAAAATGACTTTTCACAAACAATAGCTCCTAGAACATCCCTGCCACCGTGCTCACTGCCCGTGTTGGCTGAAGTTCCTGGAATTTGTGCTCCAAAAACAGTCAGTTTCTGATCTGATTAAAGAAAGGAGAAACATGTAAAAACAATATCTAAATTAAATGATTTGAGGTTTGTTTGTGTATGTGTGTGTGTGTGTGTGTGTGGGTTGCCTAAATGCTTCTATTCATCTGAAACACTCTTTGGCCTGTTATGGTCTGTTATTGACTTACGTAAATGGAAGCCCGTGTTCTGCTTGTGTATCTAGTTGTTTGTTTGTTTGTTTGTTTGCATTGGCTTCCTTCCTCACAATATGTATCACTTCCCAAGACTTACCATTTTGCTGCAATAGTCTCTCCCGCCCCATGGCCTGTCCATTGCTGGTGGACAGTGAAAAAACATCTGGCTATGTCTCCCTAGCTATGTAGAAACTGATGATACCATCCTCTGAGACCTTCAGAAGAACACACAGTGGATCTGGGTAGAAGATGTCCTCAATCTGGATCTGACTGGTGGGGGAAATAGCCAGAATCTTCTCCAACTCCCTCCATTCTCTGCCAGCAATGGGATGGCCATGGAGAACTATTGTAGCAAAACAATTAGTCCTGGGGGTGGTGAGTGGACATGGAACTCTTTAACGCTATGCTCAGTGATGTAAAATCTCAGTCTTGGTGTGAGTTGGTTTAGGCACTCCTAACAAGGCAAAAGTTTTAGGTTGTGTGTGCATGTAATTTTTTTTTTGTCTCAGTTGAAGTGGATTATTTATCCATTTTCTTTTTTAAAGTGAGTGTGGGGTTAATTTATTTTCCGTGGATGCAATTAGTCCTATAATTAAACTCTTCTTCATTGCTGAAGATTTCAATGGGAGAATTAAATACAAACTTAAATCTCTCCCATTGAGATAAATGGGAATTAAAAGAGCAGAGATTAGGTTACTTTAGGGTTTTTTTTTACTCTTTAGGGTCTCTCCCTCCACCTCTCTGTGTTTTTCTTTCTTCAGCTAGAATTAGTGTATCCCTAGTGGCTGAAAATTCAATAAGCTAGGATCCAGGAGATTCAAACCTCGCCTGAGCCATGAACGTGCCAAGTAGTTTTCTTGTTCGGTATTCTCATGGTGTTCTCATACCTCCCTCTGCAATATGATGATAATATAATAATGACCTGCCTTACAAGGCTATTGTAAAGATTTTTGGGATGATATGTGTACAGTGTTTTGGAAACTAAAAGTGCTATATAAATTACAAGGATTATTAACCACCTTGAGGCTAGGAAAGAAAAAGAAAGATCATGAAGTCAATACTTTTGGAACAGGAAAAAAAGCGGAAAAGTAGATTGTAGGAAAAAACCTGCTAGCTCAAACAGAAGGTCTAAATCTCAGTCTTCTCCAACTGAGGTCTCTCTAGATGTTCTCAGCTAAACATGGTCAACGGTCAGATATGGTAGGAACTGTGGCCTTGGTTGGGAAAGGGTGGTTTATCTATCCAGCATCCTCCTTCCTGCAATGGTCAACCAGGCACTTTCAGGAAACACCAAAATAGGTCTCGAAATACATAGCTTCCTGCAGCTGCTGTTCCCAACAGCTGGTATTTGTGGTACATTGCCAATGCCCATGCTATATGTGGGATTCTGGGAATTTATTGTCCAAAAAGAAACAGGCTCCTGGGAGGACATCCAAGGTTTTTACTTTAAAAAAAATGATCTAGCAAGGGACAATAATTAACTTAGATGAGCTTTTTTTCCAATGCTAATAGCAGGCCAAAAGAAGACCAGTACAGATTAGAATTTTGGCTTGAGCAATGTATTAGAATATATGTAATACTGATATTCCTGCCCACCCTAACAACATTGTGGGCCTGTCTAGAGGAATCTTCCTTTGATTGCTTATATTGTAGGAAAAGCTATCCTTCTTATTTGTTTGATTTTAAAAATTGCCCCCATAGTTGCTCTTGGGAGACTGATCTAGTTGCCTGTGATCCTTTGAATCAGGCCTGAGGAACTCTGTAGTCCTCCAGATGTTGTTGTTGGACTCCATTTCTAGTTGGTGGCTAACAGAGACCTATTCTTCCAGTGAAGCCACTGAGAGTTTGAAGGACATCATTTGGCCATGAGGAGAACATAGGGAGTTCACTTTGGTGCCAGCAAATGTCTTCTAATTTTTCTTTCTGTTTTTTTCTTGCAGAAAACAGCCTGGGTTGATTCCTGGCCTCATTGACCCTCATTGACCTGAAACACTCTTTTTGGATTATCAGTTTTGTAGATGTTCTTTGGGAACTTCAGATCTGGCACATTCTCTAGGCAGACATCTTTCCCACTTGAAAGACAGCGGTGGTAATTAGTGGCTTAGGCTCAGAGAGCCTTCCTTCCTCAGCTACAAAGCTCACTGGGCTATCTTAAGGTTCATTTTTGGGGGTGGGGATGTCACAGACTTTCTGAGAAAGATAGGTTGACACATACAAGAGGATTATTGATGGTTTATTACCAGAAAGGAATCAGAACACAAAGCAAGATAAATGAGTGAATAAGTGAAAATAAAAGAGCTTGAGCAAGTGAAACTTAGCTTCTACTTCTGGTCCTCTATCTAGATCTACAGCAAAAACTGCTCTTCTTTAGTGGAACTCAAAGAGTTTATGGCTCCAGTCCTTTTCTGATCCACACAGTGTTAACAACTGCCCATGCAAAGTACTTCCATCCACTATTGGAGTGTTCTTTTTTGAAGACTTCCCACATCTCTGTGACTTTTCCCTCTGACAGCTGTAAAGGCTTAATCCCCCCCCACGCCCCCTGTTCATTCTCTTGGACTGGGGTGGGAATCTGGCAGTCTTGCAGATATTGTTTTACTGCATCTCCAAGCAGTCCTAATCAGCACACTGAATGGTGAGGAAAGCTAGGAGCTGCAGTCCCACAATATCTGTAGGTCTGCATGATTCCCATACCTGTATCAGGCCATCCCCTTCCTGTGAAAGTATTTCCTTCTCTCCTCTGAGTTGAATTCTAAATTATTTCCTCTGCTTGCTTGAGAATGAGGTTCAAACAGTGAGTACAAGATGCACTGAACTTCCATTCTGATTGCCCTGCACCTGCAAAATGAGTATCTATCAGTACTTCACAATGTAATCCTGGACTCTATCATAGAAAATTTCAGTTTTTTTCTTCTTCTTCCTCTGTAGTTGTATCATAAACTTAACTTATATTTATATTCATGGGTTTTCCCTAGAGTCTTATTAATACGATTCTGTCAGACTTTGCATTATGTCCTTTGACTGCATTTCCTACATGTTTCCTCACTATTAATGCACCCCTTTTCTTCTTAGATTTTCATTTCCTGAGTAAAACACTGTAAAGCCATTTCCGCACAAAACTGTTGTAGCGCTATTATTCCATTTTCAACATCCTATGGAATCCTGGGGTTTGCAAGTTAGGGAGGGGCCAGGTGGCAGAAATGGCCTAATTATCTGACTCAAAATGTCCTGTTCTTGTCCACTTTAGTTCACTCATCCCCAAGTACTGCAATTGTTATTAATTCCCTTTCTTGCTTTACTACCTACCTTCCCCTACTTCATTCTTCTCATATTCCATGTTCCTATAATACATGTTGTGCAGCTTTGGACTTTCATTTCACCTCTGAACATGTCAGTGACATCCTCTCAATTTGTGTCTAGTTGTGTCATTGGCCACAACACTACTTGCAGTTGTCCTCTGCTGTAATCCCATAGTTCATTGAGTGCCTTCCAGCCTGGGAGTTTTATCTTCTGGCACTATCTCTCATTTCATTTTGGATTGTCTCATCATAGGATTTTTGTGCTAAAAGATGTTCAAAATGGAGTTACTGTGTTTCCTTCTGTGCAATTTTGTGCAATTCTGTGCAAGTGTTAGGTAGGGTGCCACTGCTGTTTTCTCTGAGAGGTGCCCCACCAGTGCCACCCCTCCTAACACATACACACTACTGCTGCAGTGCAGTAGCTTATTTGGCACATTTAGTCCTCAGCAAAAGCTGTCTGACATGTGAGACCTTATCAGCAGTATTGCTACTGTAAGCCTAACCTCTTGCCTCACAAAAGCACACAATCTCTGTATCTTAGAAAGGCGAGAATGCCATGTGTGAGAACTGACCTACCCATCCACTTAAAAGAGAATAAAGACTGAGATTGGCATCATAACTATAATGACGGAACTCCATCATCCTAGTTACAGCTGGTGATGCCCCCCAGCCTGCCTTCACAGCGTCAGAGCCACCCTGACTATAATGTTTCCAAGGCACTGGAGGATGAGGCAGCCAAAGAGACCACACAGGGTCCCATCATAATTGGTTGTTCCAATGCACCCTGGGACTGGAGGAGCATTGTAGATGTCATTTTCAAGCACCGTGCTCTCCAGCACTTTGGAAATGCTTCCAGGCTGGGAAGGTACACTTTTGGGGTCATGTTCAAGTTATTCACAATGGTAAATGTGAATTCCCAGCAGTTACAAGATCTGAAGTCCAGCTTGCTAGCTTGTGACTGCTGAACAGGATGCCAGATATTATGCATAAATGATAACATATTGGCTGAGAGCCTAGATCATGTCAGCATAATGTCAGTGCCCATTGGTGGAATTATACCATGCTGGCAGGCTGCAGTCCCTGCACTGAATACCAACAAAGCACAATGAATGAGAATCAGTGTGTATAGCCACCACCTCATTGCACAATGCATAATGCACAAAGTCCAGCTTACAATATCGAAACTGCTGGAGGAGATGCCAGGAATTTTTTTTTAAAGATTTAATTCAATTTCTTTTGATCCCCTTGAAATCCCACAGATGTTTCTCACTTGAGGCAGAACTTTCAAGTTCACCTCAACCTTTTGCTTGAAGCAAACAACAGGAGCAATTCAGGGGAGCTGGAATGGGTGGGGCTGAGTCATTTTGCTAGGATGACTACAAACTGCCCTGACTTCTCCTGCCTTCCTCCAAACCCTTACTTTCTCTTGGGCTGTCCAAGTAGGAGCTCTCTCATGATCGATATTTAGTTAAGTGTTACATTTTTTAATAATTAATAAATTAGCACCACACCTTTCTCCCAACAAAGAATCCAGGGCAGTGTAGGATGATAGTGGGAAATAAAATCTTTCAAAATAGTAATTGAAAAGCTCTGAAAGGAAATGCTGTAGAAGTCAATTTCTCTTAGAATGGGGCCTGAAACATTGATGCCAATATGTGTCAGGTGGTGCTACTTTTTCTCCAACCTTCAATGGGGGGAAAAGAGATATCCTTGAGGACATAGATGGCATTACTTGAGCAAAATGGAAGATTTTTCATAACTTGAGAATATGAAGTCAGATAGAGATCGTACACAGATGGACAGATGCATAGAGCAAACAGCTCATACCTTTATTTAATTTATTTATTTATTAGATTTATGTCTCATATCCTCCTCTCCCTCATGGAGGGTACAATGAGGCAACTGCCTCAGGTAGCAGATGTTGGAAGGCCACAAAAGTGGCATCCTTCCAGCTTTCCCTCTGAGTGCTCTACACATTCCCCTGTCTTAGAGGACAGAGCTGGGGGTGCCACCTGCTGTGTCCTAAAATCAGAGAATCATAGGCCCTTTCCGCATGTGGGAAAGGAACCATGCAAAAACGGGAGTCACCGGACTTCTTCAGCATCTGGGCGAGTCCGTCGGGACGAGGAGCAGTGCAAGCTCGGCGCTCTGCACTGCTCTGGCATCCAAAATGGCAGCTTCTGGTTGGTGGAGGCTCTCCACCGACCAGAGAAGCTCACCAGTCTAAAGCCCGCCCCCGGCAGATCTGCAGGCATGCACTAGTGCGCACCTGCAAATCTGCACTGGAGCGCGGCGACGGAGCGACACGGGGTTGCGCGCTCCGTGCTTTTTAAAAACCTCTTAAAAGAGGTTTTTAAAAAGCATGCTGCGCGACCAGTTCCAGTCACTCTGGAGTGGACTAAGGTGCGGAACTACGAAAAGTAGTCCGCCCCAGTCCACTCCACAGTGCAGAAGACCTCCATCGGAGGTTGCTCTGCACTGTTTTTATAGGCCGGTGTGGAAAGGGCAATAGAGCTGGAAGAGACCACAAGGGCCAATGAGTCCAACCCCTGCCATGCAGGAACACACCATCAAATCACTCCCAACAGATGGCCATCCAGCCTCTGTTTTAAAACCTCCAAAGAAGGAGACTCTACCACACTCTGAGGCAGGATATTCCATTGTCAAACTGCTCTTGCCATCAGGAAGTTCTTTCTAATGTTTAGATGGAATCTCTTTTCCTGAAGCTTGAAACCACTGCTCTGTGTCATAGTTTCTGGAGCAGCAGAAAATAGGCTTGGTTTGTCTTCCACGTGATATCCTTTCAAACATTTAAACACAGCTGTCGTGTCTCCTCTTAACTTTCTCTTATCCAGGCTAAACATACCCAGTTCCCTAAGTTACTCCTCATAGGGCATGTTTTCTAGGACTTCAACCATTTTGGTTGTGCTCCTCTGGACATGTTCCAGCTTGTCAATATGCTTCCTGAACTGTGGTGCCCAGAACTGGACACAGTTTTCAAGGTGTGGTCTGACCAAAGCAGAATAGAGTGGTACCATCACTTCCCTTGATCTAGACACGCTACTACTAGTGATGCAGCCCAGAATAGCATTGGCTTTTTTAGTTGCCACATCACACTGCTGACTCATGTTCAGCTTATGGTTTACTAAGACACCTAGATCTTTTTCATATCTACTGTGGTTATATGGTCTGAGTTAGCCAGCTCTTCTTGTCAGCTGGTGGCACCCACTTCATTGGGCCAGTGAACCTGCTGTCTGCTTTAGTCTGAACTTCAAAGGAGGCTCCCACAGTATTGTATCTTTTTCCCAAAACAGGTCTAGCATCTTGGAAGAACTCTTATAAAGTTTGGGCTAAAACTCAGAGTGGATTCATTACCCACTGGCATGAGCACCAACAATGCTTGCTACTGGATTTAGAGGGGGATTTTAATCCCATTTGCAGGTGTTGAAATGGAACCCAGGGGCCAGTTCAGTTGCCTTTTGTACATGGAATGGAGATAGAGGAAGGGCATCTGAACCTTTAAAGTCAATCAGCAAAAGTGTTGGGGTCTCTCCTGCACATGCATTCATTCTCAATCTCAATCTTTCTCTCTCTTCCTTCTCCTCCCTCATATGCATGCGCGCGCACACACGTATGTACATTGGCTACTTACAGAATGAATTTGTATGTTGGTGCTTTGCTTGAAAGAAACACTCTCGGCTTTAGGCTGACTTGCTGTGTGGAGGCTGCCTGCCTTTGATCACATTTCTGTGTCAATTCATTATCGTTCTCTCAGACAGGCAATAGGATAAATTCTGTGGATTGAACAATTGTCCACTTGGGTATGCCAAGAGTCTTATCTAGACTGGACGCAGACAGATAGGAACCCTAGAGATGAGTCTTACTGTAGATCTCCAAGAATGATGTCCAGCTGACAAAGTACAGGATATTCATCCTGAAATGTAATCTCTGTCTCTCCTCTATCCCTCCCACTTGTTGTTCACTCATTCTGAGTCTCTGTATCCATCAGAGGCATTCTTTCCCACAATTAGCATTCCTGCAGTTAACATTACAAAGAGTAAAGGTTCCTTCTAAATGAGCCATTGTAATTTGGGGGTATGTGTGTCCAATATCTGGAACCCTGAGATCTGAGTCTTGGTCACAAAGTCAAATGTGAGACTGCAGGGCTGGATTTTAGAGCCATTCAGCACATCCAACAGCCTGTGACTATACATACAATGACAGGGAAATGCAGCCAATCACAGAAGTATCATGTCTTTTGATGACACATGGCCATTGAGTCCACATTTTACATGGTTAAAATCTGTGCTAGCCATTTTATTTTATTTTCCCCTTTCGAAAAGAAGAAAAGAACCAGTATACTTTATAGGAAATTATATTTCTCCCCATCCTGGTTTCACATCTCAGTTGGCAAATGCACAGTACATGAGATGGAACTTGGAACTATCTCTGATGCTTTGGATGCTTACTAGGGGTGATGGGAGTTGTAGTCCAACAAATCTGAAAGGTGCCAGGTTGGAGAAGGCTGCATTAGAGATATAGGCTGGCATTCAATATCACAGTTACAAATGTATAACTTGGAGTTACACTTCCATAACTTCTCCATATTCAGGAGCCCTATGTAGTCATGTTTGTGGTGCTATAGCCATGATTGTAACTGCCCTCCTAAACCTATTTTACCAGGTATCCAGTCCAAGAGAGAGGTAGATCCACTCTGCTGACAACTGAGACACAAGTGGATGACAGTTTTGCTCCTTTTCTAGCAGTGAGCAAGGTTGTGAGAAGGAACTATAAGACGCATGCTGCTTCTGACTGTCACAGCCTCATTTGCTGGATGGAGGGGGTGGGAAAGTCCTTCTTCTTGCACCCCAGTCATCTAAACCTAAGTTAGCAGGCATCAGCTGCATTGAGAGATGTAGGTCTATTCTGGGTACAGGCAGATGTTTCCACTCCTCCCTGCCAGCAACCAAGGCTATGACAACCAGAAGACATGTCTTGTCACAATTCCTTGTCAAGCCTTATACTGGCAGCAAGGATTTGGAAATATCATCCACTGATCATCAGTAGAATGGACCTCCCTTTCTCTGCATGGCTGATGCCCAGAAAGTAGCGGGGTTGGGGGGCTTGGCCAGGAGATACTGCTTGGTTATACACACATAACTAAGTAGGCAATATAGAATTCCAGTCTCTATATTGAGTCTCCTCTCCCCAAAATACCTGGTCTATTTCTCTACTTCAACAATTGTGTGGCAATTGATTCTGTCTCTACAGTGATTCTGTGGCAATTGATTCTGTCTCTTATTATTTAAAGCTTGAAATTAGCTCTGATGTATGGGTAACTATGAGAATATTAGAAAGGGTCTGAGAAGGAAAACTTACGTAATTTCTATACTACACTGTCATAATGCTATTATTCCACTTTTAGCTTCCTGTGGAATTCAGGGGTTTGTAGTTTCCTGATGCCAAAGAGCTCTCTGGCTGAGAATTCTAAAGGCACCTCCCTAACTCTGCAAATCCCAGAATTCCATAGGAAAGTGGAAATAACAGTGTAGTGCGGAAATGGCCTTTGTGGCTTGGATGGTCAATCAGCCTGCACACAGCCCATCTCTAAGAAGAGGACAAACATCCTTCTTGGCTAACACAGAGATAGCCAGTCGGGAATGCATACAGCTAGATGTAAAAGGTGAAAATTGCTTCACAACTGACACAAGGGCCAGTCAATCTGGACTGTACAAACCCAATTCATCCAGAGTCCATCCAGAGCCTGATCCTTAGAAGAAAGCTCTATGTGTGAGATGGACATGTGGGAAACATGCTTCCATACCATTCAAATAATATGCATCTGTCTTAGATGTAACTACAAGAAACACAGACTGTAAAGAAATTCAAAATGTCAGTATCCAAATTAGATGGATACTACTTCTGCTGTTCCAGTACTAAACAACTTTTTCACAAAGTAGCTACATTCTGTGGTTTGTAACACTAAAATACTTGGAAGTAAGTCCCACTGTGTTGAGAGCTTGCTCCCAAGTCAACATGCATCACACTGCAGACTTATTAATTTGTTAATCATATTATCTTGCAGAACTGATAATGTAGAATGAGGTAAATGCAACTCTCCTCACCCTCTATAAACTCCAGATAATATAGGAAGAAACATTTCTTCTCCCTACACTTTCTTTACATAAATGTATGGACATTGCATATTTCCTAAATAGTTATTTTTTTTTAAGCATAGAGAATTGGACTCTCCGATCTAGGTGGATACCATTAAGCTGGCAAGCTTAATAGAAGCTTGATAGCCCATACTCTATGTAGCAGCCTAACCGTGCTAGCTGGGATGGTAGGAGTTGAAATGCATGGAAAGGGAAAGATAAAGCATTCCTTTCCTTGCCTTCTTTTCAGTCCCTCTCGACTGTACTTAGAAAGTGGAAGAAGCTGACAGCTGTATAGTTTCTCCTTTAATGTGTAGTCACAGACCGACCTTAGAGATGGAGAGGTGTATTCTTGGATCTGAGAATCTCAGAGACTCCTGAGACTCATGGTGAGAAGAAACACACTTTGCCTAAAGAATTTATACATTTGTAAAGTTTATGGGGCATTTCAGAGAACTAAGGTGCCCATAAAACTGCATGCTTTATAAAATGTGAATGGCTGAAACGTACACAGTTGGGGGAAAAAATTATGTACAAACATGCATTAGTCAATGGAGTAAATAAATATACTACCCAAAACACAGAAAAAGAAAATGCATGCCCACGTCTGAAAATATAATATGATACAAGCATGGGAATATAGTGCAGGTGGCATTTTGAGGAAAACGACTGAACTGAAAAACAGAGGGTTTTTTTTCTCTCCCATCCTAAAGTCTGTCATTGCTTTTCGGAGTAGAAAAGCACTCTATAGACAGCCAGAGCTGTTTGCTCCTGGACTTAGTGCTGGTACTGAAACTGTATTTCTAAAGTCCTTCTTTCATTCATTTATATTGTTACATTAAGCTTTCCTCCAAAGAGCTCAAACTAATGAGCCCCCTCTCTCCAATTTCATCCTTACTACAACTTTGTGGAGTAGGATAAGCTGAGGCCATGACTATATACCCTCCAACATTTCACAGATGAAACAGGGAACATGTGTGTCCAAGCAACAGCAGAGTGTGGTCAAGACTATCAAGGACATTCTTCATGGTCTTTGTGAGGTGCAGCTCATGTGTAGCCAGTAGTCATCTGTCTGAGAAGTTAAGACCACAGTCCGAGGTGGAAGAACTTTCACTTCTGGGACCATGGCTACAGATGAGCTGCACCTCATGAAGACTAAGGCCCTTTCCACATGGCATCCTCAATCCGCAACAGCCGTGCTTTGCTCCCACTCTGGGAGCTGCGTTACTGCATGATGCTGTGGCTAATCAGGTGTTATCCTGGCTCCCAGAAGGGAAAGTCTGATATTTTTCATTGTTGGGGAAAAACTGATAATAACTGTCCTTTCCCATGACAATCATGATAGCTGAGCCGATGTGGTTCCCCCATGTAGCATCCTTCCGTCATGGAGCTGGGAGTGGGGGGGGGCAATCCCTGTCTGTCTCTCCCTCAGCAACTCCCAGGGCAAGCACCACCCAACAGCAGGGCAGCCACTTCCCTTGTGGCACCAGCAAACACAGGAGGAAAAGTGGACAAGTAAGACCACTCTGAGGGTAATATGGGCACTCACCACTGCAGCGACATCAACCCCCATGTCCTGTGTGAATTTCAAATATATATATATATATTTAAAGCCAGCTTCACTGTTAGCACAATAGTGCCTGCCAGCATGTACTTGTGGGTGTTAGGTGACCTAGCTTCAAAAGGGTAAATGGCTGGGAGCCATCACAAGGATTACCTCCCCCCCCACACCTGTCCCCATTGCCATCTCTGAGACAACCAAAGAGGGAGGAAGCCATGCAGACCTGTGGGAACCACCTAAAGTGCTAACGTTAGCACATATACTGGCAAAAAATAATAATCATAATAATAAAAAAATAAAAAATGACTAATCAGAAGTGGCGATGCAGAGACAGGGTGGGGGGAGGCGGAACTGGGGAGTGGCCAAGGATACGGAGCTGTGGAAAAAGCACCAGATGCAATGTTGGTGCTGTCCTGCAAACCCCCAGGTGCCTGAGGAAAATGGAGGCTTTGTACCAGGCCCAACTTAATATTGGCAATCCTGCTATGACACTGGAACACCATGCAATTGAGGTATGCTGCGGAAAGGGCCTAGGAAAAATGTGGATCTGGAGAAGAAGCTGAGGGAGAGAATGAGGTTCACAGTAAAACTCGCAATAAATTAATAGATGAGAACAAATGAAGCTTCAGATATCTACGCACAATGCGGAGAGTTTGGGAAACAAACAGGATGAACTTGATGTCCTAGTGCAGGAAGGTAAATACAACTTTATAGGTATAACAGAAACCTAGTGGGATGACTTCCATGACTGGAATATAACAATTGAAGGATACACAAGCTATTCAAAAATAATCGGTGTGGCAGAAAAGGAGGGGAAGTAGCATTATATGTTAACCACAAATTCACTTGTACAAAAATCCATGAGAGTGGTCCAGTTGATGGCGTTTGGGAAAAAATAAGTGGAGAGAGAGAAAAATGCAATATTTTGGTAGAAGCCTACGACAGGCCACCAAACCAAGAAGAGGCCCTGTAATAGGCTCAGAAACAAATACCAGAAATCTTCAAGATACAAGAATTAGTAGTTATGGAGGACTTTAATTACCCTGATACCTGCTGGCAGACTAACTCTACTAAGCATAGGCTCTCCAACAAATTCCTGATGTGCTTTGCACATAATTTCCAATTTCAAAAGAGAAGAAAGAACAAGGGGATTGGAAGTCATGGCCTTGATCCTAACCAGTAGGGAGGAGTTGGTCACTGGAATAAAGCAATTTGTACTTTAAGGGAAAGTAACCATGTAATGCTAGAATTCATAGTTGTGAGGCAGAGCAAAAATTAAAAAAAACATAGTCAAACATGGGCCTTCGATTCCAGAAAAAAGTGATTTTAACAAGCTCAGGGAAATACTGAATGGAATTCCACAGCTAGAGATGCTAAATGAAATGGCACCTACCAAGGGTGGGAGTTCTTGAAGAAGGAATTGCAGAAAGCACAATCACAAACCATCCCATGGAAGAAGAAAAATGGGAAACATCAAGTGATGTACTTAAGTCTTTTACTCCAGGTCTCAAGTCAAGTCTCAAGTCCTTGGAGATACTTTCAAGTAAAGTCTCAAGTCTGGGAGTCAACTTTATACCCAAAATTATATTCCAGAATTTCTGGACAGAGTTGAATAAAGTCAGTAACAATTTAAGTAGAGTTGGCCCTCCACATTTGTGATTTTGCCATCTGCAGCTTCAGAAATAGGGAATAGAATCCTTCTTATTCCCCATTACTGAAGCTTCAAGAGCTTTAGAAGGAAGGATTCTTCCTTCTCAAACCCATTGTCTAACACATTTTCTGTTCCCCTCTGAGATACAGACACTGCAGTATGGCTGCAAGTCTTGCCTTCTGCTCTTAGGAAAAGTTTTAGAAAGCTCCTCCTATACGTAGCATGGACAGGCTGCTGAGCAGACCTCAACCCCACCTCAAGCCCATTGCCTAACCCATTTACTATTCCCTATGAGAAATGTGCCCACACTTTGGGCTTGAGAGAGATCATCATGTGATTAGTAAGTTGTAAGGTTTCTGGATGAATGTGTTATATTACTGAACCAAGGGCAGGAAGCCAGTCACTAAAAATATGCAAGTCTCAAGTCGAGTCAAGTCGAGACAGTGTGTAATTTTTGCCGAGACAAGTCCAAGTTAAGTCACTGAAGTGATTTAAGTCTGACTTGAGTCCAAGTCAATTGACTTGAGTCTACATTACTGGAGTATCTGAAAAAGCCATTATAGCTGTGCAGAAAACTCAAGGAGGAACTGAGTTAAAAAAAAGAAAAGAAAAGAATGGAGAGACAGATGAGTCACCAAGGAACAGTACATTTGTATAGTCCAAGCTTGCAGGAATAGTACAGGGAAAGCTAAAGCTCAGAATGGGCTGAAAGTGGCTAGACAAGCAGGGAGCAACAAAAGGAAATTTTTCATTTGAAGCAGGAGAATGACCAAGGAAACAGTGGAGCTGTTGCTCAGCAAGGATGGTAAATGCAGACAGATCACAATGAAAATTTAAAAATACTCAATATCTATTGTACTTCACTTTTCTCCCAAAGAGAGAACTGTGTGCTTCCATGCAGCCACAGAAACCTTGGCAAGAGATCTTAATTGAAAATCAAAACTGATAGAGAATTAGTCAAGAATCATCTAGCTAACCTAAATGACTTCAAATCTGCGGAGCCAAATGAACTGCATCCCATAGTATTGAAGGAACTTGCTGATGCACTATCTGAACCACTTACCATTATTTCTGAGAAATCTTGGAGAACAGATGAGGTGCTGGAGGACTGGAGAAGGGCAAATATTGTCTTTTTTTAAAAAAAGGGCAAAATAACCAAAACAAAACCAAAAAAACAAATAAACCAAGTTCTGGGGAACTGTAGACCAGTCAGTCAGACCTAAGTACCAGGAAAACTATTAGAATGGATTATAACGGATTCTGTTTGCAATGTTGGGGGTTAGAGCTTCCCAGGGTGTTAGTCCTTTGGGGAACTCTATGGAAGCTAAAACTGTAAGGAATTGGCTTTCTTTTAGCAGAGTTGCAGAAAAAACATGTCCCAGTCTCTTGTGTGTCTTCCCTGAACTGGAGGCAGACTTGAAAGCAAAAACAAGCAGCTCCAGGTTCCAAATTTTAAAAAATTACAAATAAACTTTATAGTTATATATCCATTAGAGAAACTGAGTCCTAACTAAATAACAAAAGGATTTAGGAAGATAGTATCTTCATTTTAAACTCACCAACTTCTTGGTGAAGAGGTTAGCACAGAGAAAGAAGTTGCTAGAAGCAAGATTGCTAAAGGGAGAGAGAGAGAGAGAAAGGGGGGCATGGCCTTCTAAGTATGACCAGTAATTGGCACCAGAATGTATCCTGGGTCACGTGGTCTGGATTCGATAGCCAATCGTTTAAAAATAACACAGAAAAACAGTTGAGACTTTAGCTGTGAGGCCAGGAAAGACTTTTACATTCAAAGGAAAATTAACCCTATCCTATCTAAACTCTGTCCTAAAACAAGGTGGAGAGAGAATGCTAGAATTGTCCAACAGCAAATATCTTGATGACAATACAATGATTAAAAGGAGCCAGCCTGGATTTGCCAGGAACAAATCCTACCAAACTAATCACATGTATGTATATATGTTCGTGTGTGTGTGTACACACATACATACATATACATAGACAGACAGATATATAATTAATATGGTTACTATTAGAGGTTGGGGATGTTGTAGATGTTTATCTGGATTTCAGGAAAGCATTTGATGAATTCGCCCATGATATTTTGATTAAATATGGAATAGGTGGGAACACTGTCAGATAAATCCATAACTGGTTGGAAAACCATCTTCCAAAGAATCATCATCAGTCGCTATGCTTCAAACTGGAGGGGAGCCTTGAGTGGAGTGCTGCAAGATTCTGTCCTAGGGCTGACACTCTTCAATATTTTTATCAATGATTTAAATGATGGGTTAGAGGGAATCTTTATCAAGTCTGCAGATGACACAAAAACTAGAAGGGGTGGATAACACACTGGAGGATGGGAACAGAATTCAAAAGGACCTTCATAAACTAGAAAATGAAAATGAATTCAACAGAGACAAATGCAAAATTCTACATTTAGGCCACAAAACCAAATGGACACTTACAGGCTGGATGGTGTTTTGCTTCGCAGAAGTACACGTGGAAAGGACCTTGGGGAAAAGAAAGGAAGAAAGTGGAAGGATAGGATAGAAACCAGCACATTTTAAAAGCATTTGAAAAAGTGAGGTGGCAGAGGATTAATTGGGACTGTGTTGTCCCCTTGCAAAACCCTGTCCCAAGGTCTACAACTTTGATATAAAATTAATCTAACCCACCAGAGAGGTCACTTGAATATGCACGTAGACCATACCAGTTGTATGATTGAAAAGAACCAGATCAGCCCAGCAAAATCCCCAGTCACGTAGCAACAAGAGATCTCATGTTGTGATAATCCATGGTGGACAAAAGGCCCTTTAACCTTTAAGGATCCACTTGAAGGGAATAAAAGTGTTCCTGGAAAACTGGGCACTGGAAGCAATAAAACCTTATCAGAGCCATCTCCAGAAATTCACATCACAGCCTCAAAGCGGAGGAAGATCCTGTTATTTAGATGACACTTTGTTATCTTCCGAGAAATGCCAGGTGTGGAGGTGTTTTTCTTATTCTGTCTCTGTTTGTGTTCCCCGGGAAAGGATTTGCCTTCAAAGTAAATTTTTCCTACAAATTGTCCCTGTTTTTGGGCTAGTTAGGCAGGAGAGACCAAAGCAAGGAGAAGGATTATGATACCTCCCGGTCTTTCTCCCTCCTCAGCATCTCTTCACTGAGCTGGTGTTCGATTGCTGCTTTCCAGACCAGGACTTCAGAAAAAGGTGCAGTATTTCCCAAAGTGCGAATCCCTCAACAATCTCTCTATTTTATTTCCACTCTTCATTTCTATTAGCCCTTGGATGTGTGTGTGCGCATATGTGCATGAGTGCAAACTATTACTACTCAATAAATTCATTCATTGGACCTTTTTGTGTGATTTCTGACTGAGCCTGACCCCGTAAACATTGGGTTAAAGATCCCTAATTACCGTGGCTCAAGCAGTGCTCTTAGCTAATTTTCCCCACAAGTGACAATTTGACAGGCACTGGGAATCCCCCTAAGGGACGCCCAGCAAGCAGGGTAACAACTGTCTCTGCCAAGTTGGGATAGCTGGAGAGTACGTGACTGGTCCAAAGTTGCCCAATGAACATTGTGGCCAAACAGGGATTTAAACCCAGGTTTCCCAGTCCTGGTCCAACATTTTAACACTACATCATTCATGGCAGAAATTAATTAAGCTGTGTTCCCCATTGCATCATTTTGTATAGTCAGCTGGATTTCCATAAAGATCTCCATACATAATGTGAAAACCACTTTATCTTAAACAGATTGAAATGAGCAGGTGAATTGGGAGGATAGAGAAGAAACATCTTGATAGTGTTTTGGGGGCAGAGGTGTAGAATACATGGAGACGAAGCCAGCCTGACACTGAGGAATCAAGGACAAAGTTCAACACAAGAAGTCTCATTAGAAGCACAGCCTCACAACTTCTGTGATTCAATAACTGTTTTTTTGTCTTTGTTTTTGGTCAGCATTTAAAGGCCAAAGGATTTACTGCTTTAGACAGACACAGCATTTCTTGACTGCTAAGGTCACCCTACTCATGACAGACATACTCAATACAGCTTACTTTACAATAGAAAGGAAGCCAGATTACTAAGGACGCTGCACTATAGCATCCATAGTCTCGTGGCTAATTTAGCCTGGCTCACAAGTATTCATGCAAACATTATAGCCCTTGCAGTGCTCATAACTCAGATTCCCCTGTAACTGGTTTCTGGAAGACCAAAATGTACTTTTGAAGGAGAACACAGTGCTGTCTGTTTACCCACGTTTCGTCATTGGTGGTGTGGACTTCTCTCCCGGATGAATTGGTGAGTTTGCTCAATCCCCAAGAAGCATATTTCAAACAATCTCTGCAAATCTACAGTCACTTCAACCTCAAAAATTCTGCTGGGGGGACAAGGAGACAAAGCTGTTTTGCCCAGGGCATAATAGGACAGTTGCAGCAGCTAAGTTATTCTGCTCACTTTCAAAGACAACTCACTGGCTAAGTCCTCATTCTCTCTGAATAGTAATTCGCTGAGTTTTCACCGTGGTGCTCACCAAGAAGAATGAACAACCAGGGGCCAGTGCTTGATTCTGTGGGCTACAACCTCAGTTCTCAAGACTGTATGCAGCTGTATTGTAAGCCCAGCAAAATGAAAGAAATTGCTCATCCACAACCCCTATGTGGACACAGCAGTTGTCTTCCAGAAAGGCCTCTTCTTGCTTCTCTATCTGAGTCACTGTTCTTGCTGCAGCCTCTGACCTGCAGCCTCCCACCTTGATCTAATCAATTATGTGATTTGATCATTCCCAATGCAAATACCAAGCAGAATAATCTATGGCCATTTCTACACTACACTATTATAGCACAATTATTCCACTTTCAATATTCTATGGAATCCTGGGGTTTGCAGTTTTGGGAGGGGCCAGCTGGCCCCTCCCAAAACTGCAAACCCCAAGATTCCACAGGATGTTGAAAGTGGAATAATCATGCTATAAGACTGTAGTGCGGAAATGGCCTATATCAGAGAAAGGTGACCAAGAGTGATCTCTGGGAAAGTTGTTGCTTTCAGCTTATGCCCATCCTGGGAAGCTGCCTTATATCATATCAGAGCCTTTATACATCCTGCACAGTACTGTCTACTCTGGCATCAGCTCTGTGCAATCCCTGGCAGCAAGAGGTCTAATCAGGTGATGCTTAGAACAATGACTCATGCAGAAACCAGCTTCTCTGGGGCATATCATTCTTTCTCAATAGAAGGAACATATTTCCTTCTGATGATCAACATTAGGGATCTGATATTTCACTAATTTTCTTCTTGGAGGAAACAAAGAGTAATTTTAGCAATTTTCTTTCTGATATATATATATTTGTGACTGGTTCATATTCATGATTATTATGTATTTACTAATTTAGGGAATACTTAGGAACTGTGAAAATTCCCCAATGCTCACTTAATGGGCAGCAGCTATTGTGAATGACAGTGGTCTGTTTCTCTGTTAATCCCAATGTAGTTGACTTACACTCCAACCACACCTCCTGTGTATAATTTTTGGTGCAAGGGAGAATTCTGACAAAGACCCTCCTTCTGATTTTCACACAAGAGGTCACTTTTGGGAGGAGTAGGAATATCAGATGCTTCCCAATCAATGGGGGAACAGACCTCTATCACTTGCAGAGGCTGCCCCTTGGTAAGTGAAGATTCAGAAGATGAAACTGGGAGACACTACCTAGCTATGTAACTAAGTAGGTGATACAGAACCACAGCTGTTATTTTCTGCACCAAAAAATGCTGTTTTCTGAGCAAAATACCTGAATATGAATTTTGCACAGAGTAGGTCCTGAGTTGTGTTCAAATCTTTCTATTCAGTTAATGAAATAACAATATAGATTAATTGTAAAGAGCAAAAAAAAAAAAAAAATCCCAAAAAAGAAAACATACAGTTATATACAGTCGTACAAGGCCTTTCTTTCTAAAACTTTCTTACGTTGTTTCTAATTTTCTCATATTATCGCTTGGTTTCTGATATCCTATCTTAATTGTTTACACAGTTGTTCAGTTACCCTATTATTTCTTCTTAAAACCCCTTCCCTTATTCTCTATTTCTGTTCCTATTGGTGATTCCACAGATAGTATTTACCAACGATAAGTTGTCCAGTGCAATTGTTCCAATAGAACTCTGTCTACTTGTGGTTTTCTTAATTCTAGTATATTATATTTTACTTCGTAACTCAAGGTCATCTACATTCTCCATTATATTTTTGCTTTCATTGAGTGGTGTCTCCCTTTAAGGTCTGATCTATTTTTCCATTCCAAATTATTTTACATTTATTTTTAACCTTATCTCACAGATTTTAGTTCTAGTACAACCCCTGTATTGTTTTCTCTATATCTCTCCACTGATATCTATAGTTTGGTTTCGGATGAGCTTAATTATCTGTCAGAATTTTTAAATATCTGCTCACCCATACTTTTTATCCCGTTATTCTCTCACCCTGTCTCCTTGAAGATTTCTGTTGAAGATACAATTAATATGTATTTAATTAACATTGTGTTTACATTTTGGTCTTTAACCTTAATCTTTAAGCTTAATGATTATTTGAAGTAGTTTTGTATTTAGTCATTTTTTTTCTTTTTTCTTGCACAAAGGCTTACTCTTTTACCCCATTGTAGCTAAGCACCCTCATTTAGCTTCAAATATTGGTAGAATTTGTTCCCAGTCTTCTTTAAATTGTTTTATTGGATTTTCTGTTAGTATAGTTGTCAGTTTGTCCATTTCCATTAAATCATATAGTTTTAATAACCACTCATCCACATCAGGTGTTTCTTTTTGTTTCCATCTTTTAGCATAGACCATTCTGGCTGCTGTGACCATGTAGATTAACAATTTCCATTGTGATTTTTTTAAAATTGTTGTATTCCATCAAATATATTTAACAAATAAATTTCAGGGTAGATCGCAAAATTTATTTGTAGAATTTTTACTATATTACTGTGGATTTGTTTCCAAAACTTTTTTGCCTCTAGTCCACCAGAGGTGATAGAGAGTTCCCCTTTGATTACACTTCCAGCAGTTATTTTTATTAGTTCTGATTATTCTTGCTATCTGCGTTGGGGTGTAGAAAATATACAAAAGATTTTATAATAGTTCTCCCTTAAACTTACACTTTTAAGTAGTCGATATGTTTCTTTCCATTAATTTTTCCAGCTCTGCGCCCATTTTACCATGTACTCCTTTATGATCTCCTGCTCTAATTCTAAGCTCAATATCAATTTATATATCTTCACGATCAGGTGTTCTATTCCCAGTTTTAACAATTTATCGAAGTTGCTTTCTTTACTTTCTATTCCTATTGTACTTTGGTCCATCTTGAACTTCTCTGCAAGTTGTCTCTGCACCAGCCAATGCATGGAAAGTCCAAATTCTATCAATTCCTCTTTGCTTTTTAATAAGATCTTATCACTTTGGATCACCTAGGTCTTTATAAACTTTATAAACTATCCATTTATTCATGTATTATAAACTTTATAAACTATCCATTTATTCAGTTGGGGCTTCCCTCTCCTATAAAAGGCTTCTTGACCTGAGTTCCATAATAGTAATTTTGTATAAAATTTCCTTTTATATAATAGCCAAATTCTCAAAAGAGATTTCCTAATAAAATGGTTATTGAAATCTCTTTTTTTTTTTTTTGCTTTTTCATACCATAGGTGTGAGTGCCACCCAAAAGGTAAGTCTGCCCCTTCAAAGCTTAATAGCCTTTCCTTTTCTAACTTAATCCAAGCAGTCACCCATTTGATGCAACTAGTATGGTAATATAGTTTTAGGTAAGGTAATCCCAGTCCACCTCTTTCCCTCACATCCTCCAAATTCTTCAATTTTATTTGGGGTTTTTTGCCACTTCATATAAATTTGGAAAGATCTTTCCTCCATTGGTTAAAGGGGATGTCATTAACCATTATAGGGAGGTTTTGAAATAAAAAGACCATTCTGGGAAGAATATTCATTTTTATTACCGCAATCCGTCCCATCATTGATATATCCAACTTAGTCCATCTCTTCAGATCCTCTTTCAGTGTATGCCAAACTCTTTTATAGTTGTTATCGTATAGGTCCATGTTATTTTTAGTTAGATAAACCCCCAAATATTTTGCTTTTTTTGACACCTTAAATTGGGATTCACTTTCAATTTCTATTTCCTCTTGTCTTGTCATGTTCTTAGTTATCATAGTTGTTTTTTTCTACAGTTACTTTAAATCCTGACACCTTTCCAAACTCCTGTAAAACATGTTTCAGTTGGCTTATACTTTGAATTGGGTTATCTAAGAGAATAACAAGGTCATCGGCAAATGCCCTAGTTTTAAACATTTGATTTTTACTCTATACCCCTTTTATTGCAGCGTCTATAAGTCCTGAATTGTGAAGATTCTTACCAGTCCAGGATTCTTCTCATCAGGGTTTCACAACACTTGACCAACATGGTTTTCATCAATTTAAAAAAGTATTTTTCAAATATCCTTCCATTCCTTGTTAATATTTTTCACATCTGACAGGCTGCACATGTTGAGCATCATTTGCTCCAGCTGCCTCAGTAAGGTTCAGAGGGAAAAAAAACCTGGTATAAACTGGAGAATATGCCCGCTTAAAGATGAAAGCTGGAATCCTATTGGACAGCTACAATTGCATAACCTAGAGTTAAGCAATCATGACTGTTTTGTATTCATGATCCCTACGTGGCCCCTAGATTAGGGGATACATGGGGGCCATAAGAATGCCCCAAATACCACTTACCAGGCAGCAGCTTTTGTGGTTGATGGGAATCTGTTCCCCTGTTGATCAGGAGTAAGCTGATTGATGTTTTCACCCCTCTTTCCATGATCAATCTCCATCACACGGGGGAATTGCAACAGCTGCCTGTTGCACTAAAGATAACTCATGGGAGGGGGTGGGAACATCAGTTATCTGATTTCTGATTGAAAGGGGAACAGACCCCGTCAATCACAGTGGTTGCTGCCCAGTAAGAGGGTATCGGTGGAGTGAAACAGGATTCATCCATGGCACCATAACTGTTTACTCATTTGTAACTCCCCAACAGGGTTCCAGCTGACACTTAATTTGTGCATGCTTCTTTTGAAAAAAAAAAAAAAGAGTGCTTTTAGTAGTTCAAAAAAGAAAGGAAGCTGCCTTACAGTAGATCAGACACTTTTTCCATCCAGTGCAGCACAGCACTGGTACAGCAGCTGTTCAGAGTCTCTGGAAGAGATCTTTCCCATTCCCTAGTACATGACCCTTTTAGCTGCAAACTCCAGAGACTGAAACTGGGGCCTTCTGCAGCTAAAATGTGTGCTTTTTCACTGAGCTATGCTTTCTCCTCCTGTGTTGTCATTATGTGCCTTCAATTAAGTCTCAGAAGGTTTTTGTGGCAAGATTTAGTCACAGGAGACTTGCCAACATTTCCTTCCTCTGAGGCTGAGAGAGTGTGACTTGCCCAGAGTCATCCGGTGGGTTTCCATGACTGAATTAGGATTCAAATCTTGGTCTTCAAGATCCTGGTCCAATGCTTTAAAGGACCTTGGCTCCTTCTCCCATCCCCCTAATACATGGTATGCAATGGGCAGAATCATGTTGGCGTACTTACCCTAGGGGTTGCATCTCCTACCTGACACAGTAGTGGCAAGTGAAGAGAGACAAAAGCTGCCAGCTCTGAGCAGCCTCTTTCTCCAATGCCTAAATTCTGTCACCGCTGCTGTGCCACTCACTTTTTTTTTCTAACTGCCACCACCTTCATCAACATGGTTACACATGGGTAGGACGCTAAGAGAATTCCAGTTATCTTTCTCCTTTCATTTCATTCCAGCAATCTTTTTCCCTGCCTTCCTGGCTGCATCTCCAAAATAACTATACAGTCAGCCTTCCACATTTGCTGGAGTGAGGGGCCCAGGATCCCCATAAAAATGGAAAAATCAAAAGCATCAAAAAGCGTGTGGGGCTGAGGCATGGTGAGGAGAGTGGGCACCCAGCATCCAAGCCAAGGAAAGGAGAGGGAAAAGGGGTGGGTTGGCATCATGGCCCTACACTTCCTTTCTCACCCATCTCATTTCTTGGGTATGAGGGGCATTGGAAGAGGGTTTGTGGTGCTGAGAAATCAGTCTATAAGCCATCGTTAGCTGGCCAGGCAGCAGCTGGTGGAGAAGGAAGAGGACCAGAGGTGTTTTTTAAAGGGCTGCACAGCTGGATCAGAACCATTGAAAGGGAAGGTTCCCCCAGAAAAGAAATGTTGGGGGGTTGAGTTAGAGAAACTCACCAATAATCCAATCTGTGCAAGTTAAACCCATGAATGTGGAAGGCTGACTGTATATTTGGAAGAATGAATCAGAGTATCTTAGAACTGGAAGTGTCCCTGAAGGCCAGCTGGTCTAACAGCTTCTCAGTGCAGGAATCCACAGCAAAAGCATCCCAGAGAGGTGACCATTCAGTGTCTGCTTAAAAACCTACTACAAAACTATAGTGTCAACTAGAATAGACCCACTGAATCAATCTAATTTACCTATACATTGACTCATCATTCAACAAGTGGTTCAATAAAGCTACTCTAGTTAGCATGAATCATATAGAATCATACAATCATAGAACTGGAAAAGACCACAAGGGCTATTGAGTTCAACCACCTGCCATGCAGGAATATACCATCAAAGCATTCCCAATAGATGGCCATCCAGCCTCTGTTTAAAGGCTCCAAAGAAGGCACCTCCACCACACTCAGAAGTAGTGCATTCCTCTGTTGAACTGTTCTTACCATCAGGAAGTTCTTCCTAATGCTTAGGAGGAATCAGAGAGGTTCAATTCACTTTACTGGCTATTAAAAAGTGACAGAGGAACTCTCCAGTTGCAAACTGTCAGACCTTAGGATAGAGATAGGGGGTGGCTGATTCAGACTGTTCCCAGCCTATATAAAGTTTCACAAATATTCATCTATAAATTTGTTCCATCAAGGGTGAGCACAGTGTGGCCAGTGTGCATATGGCTGTCCCAGGCTCCCAGAAGCCATTTTTTTTTTTACCCTGAATGTCCTCTAGGGAATTTGGACCAGTTCTTGACCGGTTTAGGCCCAGGAAATGCCCTTTTTTGAAACAGGAAGTGAAGAGGAGGTGATTTTCACCATCTGTTCTTTAAAAAGTGCTTTCCTGTACCCAAAAGGGTTTAGGACTCTTCCCATGGTGAAATTTCTCCTTGTGTTTCTAGAGGGCATTTGGGGCCAAAAGTTGGTTTTATTTTGCAGGAACAGGTGCAGTCAGGTGATGCAAGGTCTCCTGAATGGGGGGTTAAGGAGCTTCTCTGTCCTTCCATAGTTGCCCACCAGTGATCTAGGGAGACAGGTGTCCTTAGGTGTTCAAGCTATATCAACTAAAATTCCCTCTTCCAAATCATCACTAAAAGTACAAGAGTCCTACCTTTTTTCCCATGTTGCCATCCTAGTTCCAATCTATGGGCCATATCACACTACACTATTATAGTGCTATTATTCCACTTTAACTGCCAAAGCAACATCCTGTGAAATTCTGAGGGTTGTAGTTTACCGAGATCAAAGAGCTCTCTGGCTAAGAATTCTAAATGCCCCTCCCTAAACTGCAAACCCCAGGATTCCACAGGATAGAACCATAGCCTTTAAAGTGGAATAATAGAACTATAAAGTTGTACTATGATAAGGCCCTATTTCTGCAGTGAACTTTGAAATACACACACACATACATATATATATATATACATACACACACACATGTATACATACACACATACACACACACGGGCGTGCGCACACATACATGCTATCTATTTCAGAACTATGTGAATGCATTGCATTTAAACACATAGTTTAAACAGATTTTCTCCCCAAATGGGCATTTCTAAATGTTCTTCTCCTTAAGGTATACATTGAAAAATGTGTTTTGCTCAGAGGCTGGTCTGTTGTTTTTTTGGACCACGCTTCCTAGAATCCTATGGTCCAGGATGGATTACACTGGCTGAACGATTCTGGGAGTTAGATTCCAAGAAATGGAACTTTTCTGAGTTCTGGTTTTTCTATGTTTTGAGCTGAGAACTGTGTTAGAGTATGTGAAACTGAGTAGATAATTAAGCTAACATATGTGAAAGTGTGAATCAGCAAGTCAGTTTGGAATTCAGAAGGCTGAATCCCTCATACCTCCTAGGTGAATTTCTTGGTGAATTCCCTCTGCACCTTAGATGTCTTTGCAGCTGAAAGTCACTGAGTCAATGAGTGGCATCTTCAGTGGGAATAGACTTTGAAGAACTGTGGAGGAATAGTTTCCAGCTTCTGATGAGAGATTTGCCTTATATATGCTGTTTTGGAATTTCTGAAGGATATACCCACCTGGACCCTCGCAGCTGCAATACTGAGGAGGATGGTAGCATTTGGTGCCCTCCCTGGAATAGAGCAAGATGCCTTCTGCCTGGCATGATCACTGTGGCGGTTCATGTGGCAGAGGCAAGCGAGTGGCTATATAAGTCCAGCTCACCCTCCATGTGGCCTCATTTGGTTCAGAACTGCGTGGTCTACCCTCCCACCTTCAATGCAGTACAAGAGTGATCTGGTCACCAAGGGGCTAGACAGGAATTTTTTTCTCCCTCTGTTTATTATATTTTTTTCCCCTATCCTATACTATGTTGAAGGAAATTGGGGCAATTTCCTCAGGTAGTGTTGATAAATAAGGTGTCACTTGGTAGGTAGGAGAGGAGCAAAGAAGTCCCTAGTGTACACCTTTGGCACACCATTTGGGTAAAGGGTAATGCTCTTTAAATGCCCTTTAAGGTCCTGGGACTCAGGGGATCTAGGGAAAGAGACTGCCTTGGAGACTTGCCCAGAATGTGAGGTCTCACAGATAGGATCCTGGGATTTCTGTAGGAGCCTACCAGGGTGGCCTTCCAACTAAGGGCACCCGGGGAGCAACCCAAAATGAATTGATTGCCCTCAGGGCTCAGGTGTGTTGCCAAGGCAAGACCAAGGAGGTGGTCAAAGGAATGACATCTGGTCTCGGTTTGTCCTGAAGCAAGTGACTCCCCATCTCGCTCATACCCAAGGCAATGCAATGTAAATAAATAGATCAAATAAAATAGCCCTTATTATTCCAGTGTTGTGTGTCTGGTCTCATTCTGGGGTTGGGCAGCAATGGCAGGATCTCTGGATTCAAAGACAGCATCCCAACTGGAAGGTTAAACCTCTCCCTTTACCAGTGTCAATCAGCAAACCAAGAAGGGCTCAAACTCCGTCCAACCTCAACGAGATCATCTTTATTATGCCACCAGTAAATAAGTAAAAGAAAACTGATACAAAATAAAAAATAAAAAAGTCCCTCCCTTCCCACCCAAAACAGCCCCAAACCAGATCCATGCGTCATCAACCACAGAAGAGAGAGAGAAAAACAGAGAAAGAGAGAAAGAGAGAAAAGAGAGAGAGATCTTTGTTTTATTATGTAGAAATAACGGCATCACGGAATTTTCCCAGGCCACAGTGTGCAATCCCACCACCCACAGACACCCCACAAGGATAAGAGAGAAAAATGAACCAAATGACAATTGAGACAGTTCCGCTCATGGTATTATAACTCCCCTGAAGTCTTTATGACATGGAAGAGGGTCACATTGTAGATGACCTGGTGGCCATTGTTCCAGGTGTAAAGAACCCTCTCCCGGGGGTTGTAGTCCAACATGGATATGTGGGAATACTGATTGTGGAAGGGAATATCCGTGTATTCATAGCTAGAAGTGTTTGTGTAATAGGCAAAATAGATCTTAGCTCCCGCCAGGTGGGAGTTGGTCACATAGAGGGTCCCACAGATGATGAAGGACTCTCCGGCACTCCGCTTGGGGTAGCCGGTGTCCCAGCTGCGGAGAATCTCCAGTGTGATGGGGTCCATTCTGCTGACCACAATGTTGCCAGCATTTTGGTTAGTAGTGTAGACCGCCCAGAGCCCATTCTCATCTACCATAAAGTCGATGTCAGAGAAGCCACCCCAGGAGTACGGGAAGGTGTTGTTGTAGCCAGCGGTGTTGAGGCTGCGCTGCACGACCACACTCCGGGAGCGGAAGTGGTACTTCACCACGATGTTGCTCTGGTATTTGTTGTAGTAGAGGGACCCATTGAAGACCACGTGGCCAGTGCCAGCCCAGGGATGAGGCAGCAGGTGTTGGACAAAGTTCTGGCCTGTGATGAAATCGTTCAGGGTGCGGTATTCCAGAACACGGCGGCCTTTGTAGTAACCGTCCATGTACCAAACCTGAGGAGCAACCAAAGCGAAATTAGGATAGCCTTTATTTATATATTTACTAGTTACATTTACAGCCCATTTTTGTCCAGTGAGCCCAAGCTGGTGGACCTGCGTCTCTTTTCCCACACTTTATTCTCACACCAATCCTATGAAATAGTTCAGGTTGAGAGAGAGCAACAGTCTCAAGGTCACCCAGAGAGTTTCATGATGGAATGAGGGTCTTGAACCTGGATCTGCTAAGTTCTAGTCCAACCCTCTAACTCTGTCTCTCCTCAGACCATTCTGTTTTGGGTCAGTTTTGGATCAATGTAGCCACAACAAGCACAGGGCACACCCAATATGTCCTGGTGGCCAAAGCTGAAAATACAAATGGCTTCTTCTCCATAACAAAAGCCTTCCTCAAGCCTATAGCCTAGAGAGACATCAGAAGATCCACAGGATAATCTGAAACCTGTCCCTTTGATGATGGAGAAGAGAAATCTCTCCTCAGAGGGTACAAGGAATCCAATCTCAAGTGCTCCCTCCAAACCCCATGGGAACCTCCATGGACGCTGCCTCTTCAATGCCACTCACCTAACATGAGGAAAAGGTATACTGACCCTGAAAGAGCAGGAAAGGACGACAGGAAGGAGAAGATGGAGGATGAGAAAAAGGGGAAATAGAGACACATCAAGAATCAAAGCGGGATCAACTTGGAACACAACACTTTGCATTTTGTGAGGGTTTTGATCCACCTTGTCCAGCCTTCTCCAACCTAGCTTTTTCCAGATGTTTTGAACTATGAATCCAATCTAGCACAGCCACCATGTCCAACAGGCAGGGACAACTGGTCCTGCAATTTACAATCCCTAATTTTGGTTGTGGCTGGATATTGTTTCCTTTGAGTGTCAGTGGCATTTCAGGAATTCTGGAAGGGATCTTTCTCAGTCTTGCTACCTAGTATTCTTGGACCTGGAGGTGGTGGGGACAGAACGCAGGAACATGAATTCTACAACTGAGGTTTGATCTCTTCCTTGCCCTTGCAGAATTTATCTTGCTTAACTTTTCCTTATTTATTTGATCCAAGTCTTTGCAGGCCAGGAAATGGTAGCACTCTAAATCATAAATATGCCCAACACATGTCTTCCCTAATTCCTCACACACAGTAGGTATCCCACAGCACATGATTCTTAATCTCAGCTCCTCCAAATTCTCAGCATCCTATTCAGCAAGGATAGTACTCACTCAGTCGTTAACTGACGGGAGCCTTGAGCAAACAGACTCTGCAAACAGAGGCTTTGCATGTGATGTCTCAAGCAAAAGGAATTAATACATAAATTATGGTAAAAAAAATTCTGTAGAATCAAGTTTCAGCTGGCTCTTGCAAATCCTCACTTTCATTTGGCAGCCTTCAATCCCTAATGTTGAGATGAGCAAAGGCTTTCCAACATAATAGAAGAAAGTAAGGGAAAATGTTACCCAAAGCTTTCTGGACAATGAGAGGTGAACTCGACACATATGGGAAGAGGTGGGTTAACATTCTGCCTCTGGGGATAGTCAACACACATGGATGAAAATCTCATCTCAGACAAGGAGCTTATCAAGCTACCTGTGAGCTTTAAATAAGCCCATCTGCCTACAGAGAGCTATGTTAGCCACCTTCAGAAAACTTAAGATCTGGAAGGGAAAGAAAAATAAAATAACCAGGAACATTCAGCAGTATTTTAAATGCACCTGTCATTTCTCTTCCTTTTTAGCCTGAGAAGTTATACATAAAACAAGCTGATGTATGAATCTGCAAAGCACTTGGGATCCTTCTGCCTCTTCCCTCCCCAGAAGAGATGGCCTAGTGCAAATAGAGACAGATTGGTTCTCCCTTGAATCATCTTATACAGATAGCAAATTGCCAGGCTGCAGTAAAGCAACTGATAAGTTTCCGAAACTAATGCAGAACTGTTCAAGCGAAACTGATATTAGAAATGAAGCTTCTCCACAGATTGAAAACTTTTGGACAAAGGATATCCGTGTAGAATAACGTTTCAAAGTTTACGCAGTGTCTCAAACAGGGTATTCTGATCTTTTAATGCAACAATCTAACTATCTGAACTCCAGTGTCACCTTCAGTTACATGATTAATAACTTCCGAGGCATCATGCAGAAAAACTGTAGGTATGCAATTGAATGCATACCAGTTCAATCAGGGCAGCCCGAGAATTCAGTTAAAAGAATCAGGAACACAAAGGATATACTCAGGAGGAGTGCACTCAAGGAACAGAAGGAGACATTGCACAATGTTGCTCTGCCCAGGAGGCATCGGTCTCGCAGGCATTGTGCCTATCATAGATAATACTTTAAACATAATAGAATTTGTGGACCATATCAGATATAGTTGGCATGATTTTTCTATTTGTAACAGTAGCTTCATTACCTATGACATCTAGCACAAATGTCAAAAAAATGTATGGGTGTAAAACAACTGCCTCTCTGCTCCCCCCCCAAAAAATATAGAGGAACATCTCTGTGATATAAGGAGCAATACATACACAAATCTTTATTTGTATAGCCATGGCCATTACAAAGTATTTCAGACATTAACACAATACAAAGGGTGTTATACTTTATGCTCTCCTCCATCATCTCTGACTTCTATTTATCCTTACTACAAAATTCCCTTCTCAGAATTGATGCTTTGAAAGCAAAACAAGCAACTTTATTGGAAATGTATGGGACTGAATCCCCCAAGAGGACTTTAATTAAAAATGAGCTAGGCTTATTGGTGTAAGGTCAAGATCTTTAAACAGGGCCTTCCTTAAGTCTATATAAATTGGGCATACCAATAAGTAATGTACTAGATCTTCAACTGTATTGCTTATAAGGAGCAATATAACAGAGACAAACTTAGTGGGTCTCTTTCTGGAACAACATCCCATCAAGCCCCAGCTTTGAGGCATAAGAGAAAGTAAACACTATTAATGCCAAGTTCTCCCCGCAAAAGAGGGTTGGAGTGTATTTTCAAATTAATAACCTTGGATCCTCTAGGCTTTCCTGAAGAAACCGAATTTCTCTCCCTCCTCTAAAAACTTGTAGCATTTTCAGACACTGTATTTGTATTTAACTCAGATATACCCACAGGGCCCTTGATTGTTAACTATTAGTTCTAAAATCTGCTCACAACACATAAAAACTTTAGGCCTCCATCCATATGCTTTACCAGTTGACAATACTGATGCTGTCTTGAGTAGGATTTCTGCAGAAATCTGCTTTAATATGCACACAAAGGCAATATGGAAGCAGTAAAGTGATTTTTAATACCTGATGCCTATATATATGAAATTAGTCTTCTGCATTCTTTTTCTAGGCTTCCTTAAAAAAGCTTTAAAACATCCACAGGGCAAACTGCATCCAGCTTTTTAGTTAATATTATTTTTCAGCATCTTGGGTGTTGCTTCTTCTTTCTCTTGCTATCACAGAGAGATTAGGATGCATTGTAAGGCAGTAAATGGTCAGACTGCAGTAACACAAGAGATAGTTTCTGTTTTGGACTACAGCTCCCAGAATCCTCCCAGTCAACAAGATTCCCCTCATTGACCGCGTTGGCTAGGGGATTCTGAGAGCTATACTCCAAAAAGAAAAAAGAAAAAGAAAAAGAAAAGAAAAAAAAAAGGCTTTTCCAAGATCTGAGATATATCCACACGATTATGTGAGAAAGAATGAAGGACAAGGTCTTTCTGTATCCCAGAGCTTGGCCTAGCTATCACAGATGAATATGGAAAACAGCCAAGAGAGCCAGAAATTTCCTTGTCTTGTTAGCAGAAGCTTAGGGTGGATGAATTTGGCTTATATTGATTAAAATGGCACTCTCTTTATAGGATGGCTGGGCAGGAACACTGATTGACAGATGGGGATATCTTAATGCCTGATGAACTAGGAGACTTCAAACCTTTCAAGAAAAGGAGTCAACAGTTCCTAGCCTACAACTTACAGGATGGCAATCAAGGGGTCTGTGGTAAAAGCAAAACTTACATGGATCCGTTCCCAGTCTGGCCAGGGGTTAAAGGGATGGGAATGGTCTTTTCTAGGACATGCTGCCACACAGAGGCATGCTGGTGCAAAGGGGGAAATATCTGTAGTAAATATCATTCCAATATGTTATCTGTAAGGGCCATGACAGAGGGCCCTATCACATCACACTGTTATAGCACTGTAATTCCACTTTAACTGCCATGGCAATATTCTATGGAATTCTGAGGTTTGTAGTTTAGTGAGGCCCAGTAGCTGTCTGGTTGAGAATTCTAAATGTTCCTCCCTAAACTGCAAAGCCCAGGATTCCATACCATCAGTTAAAGTGGAATAATAGCACTATAACAGTATAGTAGGATAGGTCCCAGAGTGGAGTGACGTATTTTGTTTCCATGCCAGTGCCAAAATGAAGACTCTTTCTAAATTTGGATCTAAAATATACATATAAATTATCACCTGCAGTCCTCATGCAAATCTCCATCCTCTTTTGTCCTCTTTTCCTGGAAATGCATGGCATGCCTTGGCATCCTGATCCTGGTTTCTCATTCCCAACAACCCATCCACTTCCCTTTCAACAGACTTCTGTGCCCTATGATTTTCATCTGGCCCTCTGCTCAGGCTGCTGGGAAGTCTTCTGGAAAAGGCTTAGGTCAGTGTGTGAAGATCCAGATCATCCTTCTCTCCTCCTGAGGCCCTGTTTCCATAAGGGCACCTGGGACCTGCACCAGAACTTCCATGATAATAAGGTGGCTAGGCAACCATCTCTGTATTTATGAAGCTTACAGGCATTGAGCAAAAGTAACTTTTCTAAAGGCAGGACATTGTAGAAATAAGGTCACTCAGCAGAGACATTTAGTTTCTTTTAGTAGAACTCATAATCTTCATACAGGGTGGAGCGTTTGCAGGAGAACATTTGCAGAAGACGAGTGAAACAATCTTATCATGCCTGGTGAGACTTTCTTACAGTTCTTCCCCATTGCTTCCAGTTCTTCCCCTACTCCCTTCATCTGCCTTCAAAACAAAGGAATGAGACTGGGGCTTACTCACATCACAAAGTTACATTGCTATGATTTCACTGTAACTGTCATGGCTGCATCTTACAGAGTCCTAAGATTTGCAGTTTAGAGGAGGACATTTGGAATACTCAGCCAGAGAATTCCTCTGGTGCTTCTGACCATATGAGCCCCGTATAAGACAAACAAAAATATCCCAGCTGTTAGGGTTTCCAGATCTCATGGTCTAGGCTTAATTCTCTGGTCCCCAGGATAAGAGGGAAGAATCTCAGGGTGAGAGTACTGCCTTTTCCTCATTTGTTAGACTCTGACCATTTCTGTACTACACTGTTATATTACACTGTCAACATCCTGTGGAATCCTGGGGTTTTCAATTTAGAGAGGGGCATTTAGAATTCTCAGCAAGAGAGCTCTTTGGCCTCTGTAAACTACAAATCCCAGAATTCCACAGGATGTTGACAGTGAAATAATAGCACTATAACGGTGTAATGTGGAAATGGCCTGTGTCTTTATTTTAATGGCATACTCTGTGCAACTATGGTTGATGCTCAATGTATCATTCCAAATAACATTATCAGGTCCCACCTCCAGTGATGTCGGAAGGATTTGAGTTCCTACATCTCAGGTTCTGGCTCTTAAATTGTAGGACCTGGGATAGTCCTGACTTGGCAACCCTACCAGTAGTAAGTGTTGCAAGGGAGAACCAGCATGTGGTGAAAGGGTTAAATCCCATCCCTTCCCCAGTGATGATTTCCCTGCAAATGCTCCATTCTCACTTCTGCATTACTTCTACTTTTGAGAACTAGGTTTGCCAAAAGAATGTGCTGTCATTCTGCCCACCATTGCTTGTCATTGCACAAAGTAAGCCAGACCATTAACATGCTCATCAGCAGCTCTCTGACCAGATGCCAAATCTCTGAGCTCCACCATTCACCTCAAACATTTGCAAAGGAGACAGCAAGCCCTGAGTGAATAAACTTTGCCGGAGGCTTCTCTGCTTGCTGCCTGACACTGGGGCTCCACAGAGCAGCCCCCTCAGGGGTCTCCACTGCTCTCTTCCCCTTTCATTCTTCTTTAAACAATTAAGCCTATTTGATGGAGCAGCTGACATCTCCCTGCGTTGGATTAGCTGTGTTCTGTGCCTACGCTGAATCTGCTTTCTCTCTCCAAAGCTCCAAACTGCCTTTTGAAGTTTCAAATATAATTCACTCCAAAGACTGGTGAGGGGAGGAGGAGCAGGAAACCTACATAACATGTGAAATAGGGTTGCCTGGATTCTGAGCTTCCCCCAGTAACATGGCAACCAAATGGAAGAAACTGCAGAGGTTTGTGTGATCACACAAAGTCAACTGGGCAACAGCATGCAATCAAGATGAATGGAAGGGGCAAAAAAGTAATGGTTGGAAATTTGTCTTGATAGACATACTTAATTTGAATATTGGAAAAAGCAGTTTCAGCACTTTCAAATAGCTATTGTGACCCCAGTTGGGCCCACCAAAGATCACCCCTATCCTGGGCCTCCCAAAGCAGGTGGCTGAGTCCAGAAGCCAACATTTTAAATTTCCCTTCATATTCTCAGATATAGCAACATTGAGATATCCTGAGGAAATTTAAAATGGTGCCTGGCAATTCCCAAATGTTTATGCCAATTAGTGATTTAAGCCCTATAGATGTTGAGGGAGGCAGTCCACTGAAACCTCCCAAATGTGAGCTTGGAAAAGTTACTGTTTGGGACAACAACTAGGGAGGTAAAAATGGCTGCATATCAAATGGAAATGTGGGAAGGCACTATTTTGTTCTTTGTCTCAGCTAGCAAAATGCCCTGGGATAGCCCCCTCTCCATCACATTATTGAGACCATGATGTAGATTAGAAGCCTCCCAGTACCTTGGATCACTATCAATGTGCACGAGGTCCTCACTATCACCATCAGCTTTGACCTCTATTTAGTACTACAGAATTGTTGGAGACATTCTATCCATATTAGAATATTGATGTGGCTGCAGAAAGGCATATTTATTCGTAGCATGGTCCCCACAGTATCAGGTGAACTGCCTACGTTCCAAAATTTCACACATGAAAACTGGAACACATGTGGCCAAGCAGCATCAGAGTGTGGTCAAGATGGCAAAATGAGGAAGAACACCCAAACTAGGAGAAGCTACAGAAGTTTGCTTTTGCTTGAGTCTCTTGGAAAGGGCACAGTTCTGCCCCTTCCTGTCCTCCCCCCTGCCCCACAGAGTTTATTGAGTTCAAACTCTACATTTGTGCTTTGAATTCAGTTTGCAGCATTTGAAGTAAGTTGAGAATGAAGGGGGAAGTGAGAGGAGGAGAAAAACTGGGACTATGTGCTATTCAGTTCATTTTGTCACTTATGCTTCCTTAACTGGAGATACTCCTTCCAAACACCACCTAAATCCACATTCTGGGCATTCTGCCATCCAAATATCTTCTAATAGTTTCCTCTCAGCTTTACATTGCCAAGAAGCTCGACTGTGGTGACTGTCTGAGTAAACATACCGCAACCTTTATGGATGATTTACGCTTGTTTTATTAAATGTTTTCTCTCCTTTAATTTACTGAGTTAAAACGCATTTTCACTCTTTTCTGCTGATCAAACGCCCGAGCAGTTTTTAATAACCAAAGAAATGTTGTGATACCAAGAGGCGGGCAAGATTGATTTCACACTTGGAGGATGATCAGACAAAGTTCTCTTTCTTGGTCTCTTTAGGAGAGCTGGGTTGGAAGTTAGAGGGTAGAGGGAAGATTCTTAGGTCTCCTTCTCAATAAATCATTTGCTAGAGAGTTATGGGACCTTGCCAAGTCCTTGAAAGACTGGGAATCATTGTTCCTGAAAAAGCGAAGAAGGGTTTGTACCAAATGGCATTAATATTTGCAAGTTGAAATCTAAGTCTCAGTGCACACAGGGATCATAAACGAGGCTCCCTGTAATGAGAAGCCTCTAAGTGTAGCAGCTCTAGCTTACAACAGCTGCTACGGTAAGCATAGAGAGAAGTATGGGGAAAAAAGCTACTTTTCAAACCCAAAAAGGGAGGGAAGTTAAGCTAGTGGTGGGGGAGAAGTGAAAGGGACTCTCTCTAAAGTAACAGTAGCAGATGTTGGAATCCCTAGCTGTTACAGTCATCCGGAGACTTCTCACTATACCGAACCTTATTCATAGGGTCCTGTATGAACTGGAATTAAGCTTGTCTCTTGTTTTAAGTTAACATTAAAGACGTAGAACCAGGAGAATTATATTTTGGAACTGCAAGGTCTGAAAGACCAGGCACTCTTAGCCTTCCTATAACAGTCACCTAGAGGAATGATAAGGCAATCACCCCAGCAGACTGCAGAGCAGAAAGAGAAAAGGGAAACCACTTCCATTGCTCTGTTCATTATAAGAATTGCATTTTCTTGTTTTGCTTAAACACTATGGTAAGGGCAGGAGCGATCATGCTACCTATCTTTGTAAACTGCCATAGGAACATTTTTAGCTAAAGGGAAGAAAAATGAACTAATTAATTTCTTAGTTAGCTAATTAGTTGCCATCATCTGGAATTCCCTACTGTTCAAGTTGTACCCTCTTCCTTCTGTACTTTGTGTCTGACTTGTGTAAATAAGACCACAGTATCTACCAAGCACAGACTAGAAGCGAATTATTTGGGAGCTATCCCCAAGCCAAGTCAAGGTATTACAGGGGAAGCAACCATGGGTTCTCCCTGTGTCCTGAATCATTTGGTAAACTGATCTTTCCCAACTCTAAAAATCCACTCATCTCCTTTCTATAGCTCCCTTCTTTCACAAAACTAAGAACGGTAAACATGTGGCTTGCCTCATTTTGTCCACACATTTTGTCCAGGGATATTAGCCTGGGAGAAAAAGCAGCTTCCAAACCCATACACCAATCCCATCTCCACTCCACTTCCAAGGAACTTAATAGACCAGTGGGTATTTGAATCTGGGCCTCTCCATTCCCAGTCAAAGGCAAGAATCTTCTTGGTGCGTTACAGTACTGTAACCAAGGGCAGCAGTACCATGAGTGATTACAAAAAGGACGCTTCCAATATCAACATTTATTTTCCTTGTGGCTGTGCAAAAGCTTCCAGATGGCACCAATAGTAGCTCTGTCACCATCCCAAAATAATCACTGATTGGCTGGGAGGTGCACAAGGAAATCTCTCTCATGCTGAGGCCCAGATGATGTTGCCCTCCAGATCTCTTAGGTGATTACAGCCAATATCCACTAAACTATCCACTACACAGTTCCCACACGTGCCATGTCATTTGTGGAGCAAATGGTACAGGGCTACACATTCACCCCTACCAGCAAAAATTCTGGTCTAAGAATGGTGAGCCTGTGATGTTTCAAAGGTTGCTAATCTGCAATTCGCAGCCCCTTCACTGTTGGCTATGCTGCTGGGAACTTGCTTTTACAGCTGAGTTTCAGAGGATTTTAAAAAAAAGTTTTATGTGACACTCATCAATTTTATGTCTTTTTTTTAAAATAACAACAACAACAATAGCAACAAAAAATCACAAGCCACACAATGGAAAAAGCTGCAGCCAATGGATTTGTTGATATATTTTGTTATAAGTGCATAGCGCATAACAGAAATTAATCACTTTTAGAAATAGTTTTTTTGAACCCGAACTGCACACTATTACTGAATGGTTGCAAGCCAAGCTGATTTATAAATCACCTTGAACTATATCATCATCATCATCATCATCATCATCATCATCATCATCATCAGGGCATGGTGTTGCTGCTTCCTCACCATTCATTTTCTCTGTGACAAGTAACGAGCCTTCAGGCAGAAGCTGAATCCCCTATGTAGCTGTGAGACTGTTTCCCCGGTGGTCCCCTACCCAATGGAATTTCCTCATGAGGAAGAGAGATAGCTAGCCCCCTCAGTGACGGCACAGAAGAGCATTTTAAACCTTATTTGTTCTTCCTGGCCTTTAGCCAAAAAGTGTCTCTGGTATTGCCTGAGAATCTAGTGAATTGCACTTTTTTTCAAATAGTTTAATTAAAATTGTTGGCCAGTTTCCTAAATCAGTTGCTTGGTTAACTCTAGTTAAGTAAGTAGCATCTCATAACCTGATCACATCTAACCATCCTGCTTTACTGGGAAGCAGCCTCTGTGAGCAACAGAAGTCTGTTCTCATGTCAATCGGGGTGCAGCATAATGATACTTCCAGCCGTACCCTCCAGTGATCTTTGGTATGACAGTCAGAAGCAGGACCCTGTCACAGTTCTTCCTTCCACTGGAGATTGTTGGTGAGAGAGGGTGGAAACATTAAACTGCTTCTTCCCCAGTCAACAGGAGAACAGACATCCATTGCTGGCAGTGGCTGCTGCCTGATAAAGCCGGACTGAGGGTCTTTTACCACTGTATCAATAGTGCCATGCTTGTGAATAGGTAGGGACTATGAATACAAATCAGTTAACAGATGTATATCTGTAACTGTGATAGTGAATTCCAGCCATTATTTCTGTTTGAAGAGATGCTACTAATATGTTTGACATGGAATCATATTCTTTTCATGCTACTGTTAGCTATGTTACCACGGTTATGATATGTCTGGTGAGAGCACTAGATATCCTTTTGATATCAAACTTATTTGGCCTCTGTGTGACCTTTCTCTGCCACCCAACTCCACATGTTTGCAGAGGTCCACCAGACAAGCACGTAATAGGCACGGCCGTTAATTGTTGTACATTCCAAACCTCATTTAGGCAGGCAACTTAAGCCTCTCCGATGCTTCAGGAACACCTTCTTGCAAACCGGCCTTGCTCAGCGTGACTCTATACAAAGACGCATGGCCAAGTGCCGAGCCATTCCTTTATGTTGGTCCATTAGCATACTGGCCATACTATTGTCATCCAGCGCTAAGCTCATCATGCAAAACCTGACCTTTTCCAACGCCTTTGTCCAGCTACAATTTTCCTTTGTTCTCGCCGAGCATGGCATGGCCTGTAGGTAAAATCTACCCTATAAAAGGTCCCCATTTTCTAGTCCCCCTCGGATCGCTCCTGAATTCCACCCAGCCTTGCTGCTGCTGTGTTTGGCAAGCTGTCCCCTCAGTTTCCAATAACTGAGTCTGCTTCCCTTCTTGGATTGCTCCTGAGTTTCATCCAGCCTTGCTGTCGGTTTGTCCAGTGAGATCCCCTCAGCGAACCGTGCTGAGCTTTCTTCCCCTCAACTTCCTTTTCTCTCCAGGACTACGAGACCATATTACCCATTCCCCTAAAACTCTCTATTTCTATTTCTCAGTTAGCTAGTGTATGTCGTGTCTTTCATGTTGTGTGTCCATAATAAAAATATTATTTGTTGCTTTACAACTTGTCTAGCCGCTCTCTGACCTGACGCTGTATACATAGGGTTAAAGATCCTAGTTAAAGTTACCCTGCCTCTCATTAGCTCAAGAGAGTGCTCGAGACTAATTTCCCCATCTTGTGTTGTTGTTTGGTTATTTGGGCGCCCCTCCCGGGACCCCCATCATACAGGGTAACAGCTACCTTGGGAAGAGTATCGTCATGAAAAATAACCAAGAAATAGGTAAAATAAAATAAATTCTTGGAAATCCATGCCAAAGTAGGACACTCAGAACAAGCCCACACATTTCTTTGCATATGTTGAACCTAAACTATAGATTACCCACCAGAAATCAAGAGAGAACACAGAACAGCAGGCAGATGTTCCACTGCCCCAGGTAAACTCTCACACCTTCTCACTTCTATTCAAGTCATTCCTGTCCCCATGGGGTCTCTTATACAGAACCTCCTGGCTTTCTCAGCACACTCCAATTCCCCTACTGTGGGGCCTTGCTGCTGTGTACCTTTAAATTGTTTCCAAGTTATGGCAACCCTAAGGTGAACCTAACCATGACATTTTCTTTCCAAGACTTGTTCAGAGGGAGTTTGCCATTGTGTTCCTCTGAGGCTGAGAAAGTGTGACTTTCCAAAGGTCACCCAGTGGCTCTCCATGACCAAGCAAGGATTCTAACCTTGGTCTCCCAGTGTCCTAGTCCAATGCTTAAATCACTACACCAAACTGACTCTCACAGTAGGGCCTACACCATGGTTAATGGTGCCTAACACATTGTCTCACTATCATTTGGTGATTCTTTGCCTTTCCTCACATGGAAACTTTCCCAGCATTATCCACAATAGGGAAGGGCTGTAGCTCTGCAATCTTGGAAGTAACATGTTACCAACAATGGTATTAGCCAGTATTCTGGAGACTTAATTTAGTTAAGTATAATAACCTATCCTGGCTTGACCCCATCTGAGACCTGATCGAAACATCATTCATCCATGCTCTGATTGATGACAAAATGGACCTCCTTCTCTTCATGCAGTTGATGTCCACTGAAATAGATGGGAGTGAGCTACAACTGTAGCAAAAGTGTCATAATCGTGACTAAGCAGCAATTATAAATACAGGATGGTTACTGATGAGTAAATCTAAGTAACTGTTCCATATTCATGATTGCTACTTAGTCACAATTGTGACACTATAGCCATGATTGTAACTCATCCCTCCAAACCTACTTTACTAGCCATCAACTGAATGGAGAAAAGGAGGTCCATTCTGCTGGTGATTGAAGCATGGGTGAATGATGTTTCCATCAGACTTGGAGTGAGGTCAGGCCAGGAGAGGTGCATTTAAGTAGTTAAGAATATTTAGTTACAGAAAAGAGTTTGGAATAAATACAAAACAAGATTGTATACTAGAAGACCTTCATGGAATTCTCCATATACAGCTTTATTTAGAAGGGAAATAACTATTAGAAATTAATGTTTAACCTAGAAAGATGGTCATTATTGAATGAAAACAAATGCTGAACTGATTAAAGAAAGTTAAGATGTTTGATGGTTTGCTTATAGACAACTAACGGAATGATTTAAGATAGAAATGTGTTGGGCTTTGAAATATGTAAATCAGAGTACAGTAGAGTCCTGGTTATCCGACCTAAACCGGAAGGCGCAGGGTCGGATAACTGAAATGTCGGATGACACGGAGCCCCGTGGCGGCCGCCATTTTGGGGGCATGTCGGGGGCATGTCAGGGCGGGCCTGGGAGCGTGTTGGGGCATGTCTGGGGGCACGGAAATGCCTGCAGCCATGCCCCCAGGCAACCGCGACGTCAGTTAATCCAGAGCGTCGGATAACCGCAGGTCGGATAACTGGGACTCTACTGTATGAAGAAAAATTGTGTACTGATGATGAATATTTAATAGCTAGAATGTACACATTGCTGTCGAGAATGGAAATAGCGGAGGAACAAATAAAGGACTACATGATTAAATGGGCACAAAATGTGTGCAATAATATTCAAATGGAACAATGAGAAAAGATGTGGACAAGAGATTTAAAATTTACATTAAGTTATGATCTTAGTTTTTTTTTTTAATAAAATGATGTATAGATGGTATTTAAGACCAGAAAAATCATCTAAAATGTATAAAGTTTCCACTAATATTTGTTGGAAATGTAAACAGAAATAAATGACTTCTTTCATATGTAGTATACTTGTGAGAAAGCAAAAAATTTCTGCCTGCAGATTCACTGAATGATGCAAAATATTTTGAAGCTGAATATCCAAGTGAAACCTGAACTCTTCCTGCTGAGACTAATGGATGACCAGATAGACAAGAATGTGGAAGGATTATACAATATATGGCTATGGTTGCAAGACTGATTTATATTCAGAGATGGAAAGACTCAGTTACCCCATCTCAACAAGACTGGTTAATGAAGCTAAACCATTTGGGAGAAAATGGTAAATTGACTATTTTGATCAAAGAAAAGTCACTGAGTAATTCTGAGAAAGACTGGGATTTGATTATTGCATATTTGAGAGGGCACTGGGGAAAAATATTAGTTTCAAGTTTTGGAGATTAATAGTTATTGCCTATTAAGTATATAAACTTGAAGAGGTATACTTAATATTTTACTTTATAATTATCAGCTGACAGCCTGGAAATCGAGTGTCATTCCTTCTGGCCCTATTTTAATTTAGTTCTCTTTTCTGCTTTCTAGATTGGGTAGTGGTTTCTTTTTCTTGCATTTGCTTTGTATTTTGGTATTTGCTTCTCTTTTTTATTTTTCATTATTTGTGTCTTTTTTATTTCCTTATGTGCTGTTTTACGTATCTAAATTGTGTGTTTAACAAAAAGATTTAAAGAAGAAAACTAAGTATATGATGCAGAATACTGGCTCTTACCTGTTACATATAATTTGGGGCTAACGTAACAATGTAATATCTTTTTTGTTATCTGCTGTATCGGGCAATGTTTAATTGTTTAAATGTTGCATTTTCAGATGATTTTGGAGAATTTGTCAATTGAAAAACAAAGGGGTAATAACTTACAAGAAACAATGTTACATAATGACCAATGTCCAAAACTAGGGTGAGAGATGAGTAATGCTAAAGGGTTATTTTTATTAAATGCTTACCTGCACTCACATAGGGACGGGGGGTGATGGGGATGATTCACCCTGGGTGGCAATGGTTTTGGGGCGGCCAAACCCGTAGCCACACACTGCATGCCCTGGCCGTGCCCCCATGTACTGCAGCCACACCCCAAGCACAATGGCCATGCCTCGATGCCATAGTCCCACCCCCCTTCCACCCCCCTCCACACACTCCAAGCTCTGGCACTGCCCATATGTCCTAGCGCTACAGGGGAAGGTGGCATTTGATGCCCCCTCCCAGAAAAGACCAGCAGCCTTAACAGCTGACACATGTGCACTGGACCAGGTCCTGTGATGGGGGTGGGAAGCTGGGATATTTAATCCACCTCCCTGACATGTGGCCACATCTAGAGACCAACACAACATCCACCCACCCTTGGTGCAGTATGTTAATCCAGATCACTTTGGGGCCAAGTAGGACTCCCCCCCCATTATTGGGGAATTTTTCGCCTACTCACACTGTATCCAATGGGATAAGGGAGATTGGCTTCAGGTGGTATCAGAAAATTTAAGCTAATTTGGCCAGTAGGGCAGTGAGATGACAAGGCTCTGATGTGCACCATTGGCACCAATTTGGATGTATGGTATGGTTCCCTAACCTCCTGTTTGTGAGTCTCATGATGAGGGGAAGGAGAATGGCTTTGAGGATAGCCTGTGTTTGGGGCTTCTCACCTGCAGGGTCCTGGGACTTTGGTGGGAACCCATTTAGTTTGCCTTCCAACTAAGGGAACCCATGCAGCAACCCAAGAAATTTGGGTTGCCCCACGGGGCCCAGGTGTGTTGCCCAAGGGGGGCTGAGGTGGTGGTTGAGGGAGCGATGCCTGGCCTCAGCTGGACCTGCAGCCAGTGCCTTTCCCTACCTTTGCCAGTACAGTTTGTAAATAACTTGGTCAAATAAATTGGCCCTTCTATCCCAAAGTAAGGTGTATGTGGTCTTTTTATTCCGGTGGTGGGGCATCAAAAGAGGGTGGTACTAATGAGTTTTTTTAAAAAGCAATACTCCAATCTCTGGGTAGAACATACACTTTGTCTGATGAAGTAACCAGTCTCTGGCATCACCAGTGAGGGATGAGAGAAACCCTACCTGAAATCCCAGAATAAGCTGCAGTAGACAATGCTGAGCTAGACAAACCAAAGGTCTAACTCATACCCTCCAACTGTCCTGATTTGGCAGGGACAGTCCTAATTTATCCTCTCTCAACCCACTTTTTAAGCTGCTTTTACAGTGTCCCAGTTTCTTTCTCTTCCTCTTCTCAATTTCCCCCTTTGTCATTACCTTACTCTAATTGCTGCAAAATGAGCCTGAAGAGCAAAAGTTTTACTTCTTATTAACTCAGTGAGGAGTGAAGAGGAGGGGGCCTTCCCAGCAGCTTCAGCCAAAATCACACTGCTGCAGCCTCTCCTGGCTTGTCTGCTCTTCCTGATTAATAATTTTTGCCTTCTTGATCACATTTTGACAATTCTTGGCCAGACACAGCCTCATTTTCGTCTGTGAAATGTTGTAGGACATGCTAGCTCAGGATAGAATATTTCCTTGTTTGTCACATACTGCAAAAACTAGACATCACATGCTGACTTTATGGCACAATCAGATCTGGATGCAATCCTTTTACATAGCATGGATTGTCTATTCTATTCTATTCTGTTCTGTTCTGTTCTGTTCTAGTCCATTCCATTCTATTCTATTTTAGTCCATTCCATTCCATTGCTAGGGCTGCATTTTCTCAAGTTAATATGTTGAGAGAAAATGGTTTACTGGGTAGGACCATCCATTTTCTCTCTTTCTGCTATCCCCATTTCTCGCTCTTTTCATGCAGTCCAATCTACCCACCTCCCATTTGTCCCTCCCTCCCTCCCTCCCTTTGTCCCTCCTTCTGTCCATCTGTTCATCCCACCCTCTTCCCACTCTTTTTAAAATCTCTTTCTCTCTCCTTGCATGGATTATTGGCAGAGGTCTTCCCCATCTCTTTCTCTTTCTCTATCCCTTTCATCCCCACACTCTCAGAATCTTCCCCTCTTGCTTTCTTTTCCCTTTGTGCTCCTCACACTTGCATGGAATAAAGCTCCAGCTCCACAGTATTTCTGATCCATAAAATCCTTAATCCTCAGAAGGGCCTCTGATACACAAGGGCTGAAAAATGATGTATCTCTCTCCTAAGCTTGGTCAGCTTATTAGGAAGCTAATTTCCAAACCACAAACCTTTCCACTTCCCCAGCTCCAAAATTTGCCTACAACAGGAGTTCTGAACTTTCCAGAATCCGTGACACTGGACACTTCCAAATCTCTAAACTCCCTGTGCAGCATCAATTAAGCTGAATAGCAAAACCAGTATTAATCAAAGTGAGAAAAGATGCTGACTAAGGAATCATGTCCTTTTTCTTGGAAAGTACACACACACATTCTCTCACACCCCCACATACATGTTTCTGTCACAATACAGCATGAATAAGAAGAGCTTTGTGGTTAGGGGCAGGGTCTGCCTTCTTCTGATTACTCTCAAATCCTCCTTTATGGAAACAAGGAGGATTGAAACAGTGCCATGGAGCAGGCAAGGTCAGTACCCTATTGCTAGGCAGCATGATTTTCCACAAGTAGCTAATATAGGGTAATATGAAAAAGCAGAAATTATAAGATATTTATTACATTGTTGTTATTGTTGCTGTTATGTATTTCCAAACATAATTTTGTAGAATTTTCTGCCTCTGGTGCAAAAATAAATTGGGCAGCATTTGTCACTATGCATTTTGCACTGGAATTGTGAGCATATTGTTGGGGGAGGCATCTTTTGGTCTGTCCTTGGAGAAGGGAAGGTCGAAGGCAACCCCTTCACCTTCCTTATCCCCTAGGCCTCAGTTGAAGCCACTGCCTCCAACAGGGAATCACTGGGCCTTTTCTCCCCTCCCCCAAGGCACCCCCTCTCTGAAGTCATCGGACAAAGGGAACTCTGGAATGGCAGACTACTGCACAGACTATTACTGGGTGGGAAGGCTTTGGCTGTTTTGGACTTCAGCTCCCAGAAACCTGCATGTAAAGTATAAAAGGATTTGGGGTATTATATCCAAAACATCTGAAGACCAAAGGTTCTTCACCAGTGATCTAGTGGAAGACTGCTTATTCTGTGTCCCTCTCCCTATCTGATCTGATCCAATGCAAGGCCAGTGCTTGACTTGTTCTCCTTCCTTCCCCATAGACGTCAGTCCCTACTTTCCTACATACCTCCTCCCAGTTCCTTTTTAATATCATCCTTCTCTCCTACATGCCGATGTTCCTTTTTTGCAATTAGGATAGATATCTTAATGCTACGTGGGTGGTGTTGTCTCAGGCTTATTTTTTTCCACTGATGAGTAGAGTTTTGTGCTTATTAAGTCAGGTTTCACTCATTAGATCAAATAACCTGGGAAATTTATTCTATTTGCATTGGATTTAAAAGAGCGTCACTTTCTGGGTTGAAGGACGTTGGCTTTTCAGCTGATGGCAAGTGAGCAACAGGCAGCTCCACAGTTTCCTAATCCAACCTTGAGTCTACTGAGAACTTGGGAAAGTCAATTCTCAGACTGTAGCTCTCAAAATCCCTTTACCTTTCTGGGATTTATAATCCACAAAAGTAATTTTTTTCCCCGTATTTTGAATCTATTTAATGTAAGATGAACAGAATTTGGAAGAGATGCTGGTCTAAGTCCAACTGCTAGTCCCAAATGGAGTAGACCCATTGAATAAATAGGAACTTTGTTAGTCAACACTTACATAAGCTTGATGGATTCACTGAGTTTATTCTACCTGTGACTAGCAACTGGATTTCGGCTGCTGAATCTCAGGTACTTACCCGACTATCAGAACTTGGGGCCATGGTGTCCGTCATCCAAGAGCCAAATCTGGAACCTGAAGCCCGGATGGTGATGGGGTTGCTGACTCCTGTGAGTTTTCCACACCCTAACATATAAAAACAAACACACACGCACATAGAAGGATGAGTAATTTAGGAAATAAAGAGACAACAGAAGACCAGAGGTGGATCTCATCTGTTAAGAGGACATGATGTGTAGAGTTGTGTTTAGACCCAAGTTCAAATCTCTATTTGATCATAGGTTCCTTTCGCAGTTGTAGAGCTGTCAACCTCTTGCCACTGGTCCTCTATAAAAAGAGTGGTAAGGAACTTTATCTTGTTTTGTTAAGGACTAAGAAAGAGCCAAACTGCATGGTAAGCAGTATCGTTATCATCTCTTTGCTGAATCATACCACTTCATAATACAGGTGTGGAGCTATTACATGGTTGCATCTTTGGTCCTAATCTGCCTACTACTAACTAGGGTCAGCTTCACACTGCACAGTTATAGTACTATGATCCTGCCTCAGCTGTCATGGCAACATCCTGTGAGGTCGTGGGGGTTTGTTATTTGGCCAGAGGCACCAGAGGAGCTTCCTGACTGGAGGATTCTGAAGGCCCCTCCCACAACTGCCAATCCCAGGATTCCATAGGATGGAATAATGGTAGTTAATATAGAATCACAGTGCTGTAACTGTGTAGTTTCAAAGGGGTCCAGGTCTGGGGAAAGCAGCCAGACACAGACACCTTCCTGAACTGCTCTGTTCTTCCTAATGGACTCTTCTGCAGTTAACAAATCTAGGTTTTTGTTGAAGGCATCAACCTAGCAAGAGAGCCTTCAGTGCTTAGGCAGCCAACGATTTCAACATAATGACTTCTCAGTGGCAGAGAAGTGGAGTAACTGTCTACCACAAGGATCAAGGGCTTGAATTTACTCCCGCTGTTGAGAAGAACTCCCCGCTCCAAACCTCCTGATGGAAAGAGAACCAGTATCCCGGAGAAGGTGGTCTAACCTCATATTTTCCTGGTATGCTTGTTTACAAAACAGATTGTTCAAACAACTGAATTCTTCACTTGCCATCTGAAACAGTACAGTCGGAAAATAAATATTGACCTCATCCACACTATCTTACCACAAAGTTCCTTACAGTAAACATGTATGAAATACTTTGAGACCCAGAAAGGACTGAGATACTGGCTGGGCTATATGGTTTTTGACCATCTTTTACTGTGATGATTTGTTAGTTGTGATGGTTTGTGATGAGCTTCCAAAGCTAAAAGTGTGCTTGTGTGTGTGTGTGTGTGTGTGTGTGTGTGTGTAAGAGAGAGAGACAGAAACAGAGTTCTTAACTAAATGTACCTTGCTTGCAAAATTCAAATTTACATTCTCCTAATTAGATCTGCTTTCTCTATTATGGATGTCCTTAGACTTAGAGTTTTCAAAAATAGACCATACATTAGTCTCCACTGTACCTTTGTATTTGTCAAAATAACTGCCTAGACATTCAATGTGACTTATGTTTCCAGATTCAAGAAGCCACATTCAGAAAGTCACCTTTGAAAAAGTCCAGCATCACCAAAACTTTCAATTCATATTGCTACAGAATTTTGTTTCCCCTCTGGATGACCAGTCAAAAGCAGTAAAACATCCCTTATAATTTTCTCTTTGCCTTAACTGTGCCTTGATTTCTGGGTTTCTCTGTGGCACACAGGATTCTAGGTTGTGGAAACATTTTGTCTAGGACCATCCATCCAGAACATACTATCTAACCATGCTGTTCAAGTTTTGACTCTTGGTTTAAAGGAAGGCATGATCATTATCAGCACATACTCCAATATCCTTTTTTTGGGTAGGGTTCTGGAGCATGTTGTGGCTTACCAGTTCCTGGATGATACAGACTATCTAGATCCATTTCAATTTGGCTTCAGGCCTGGCCATGTGACAGAGACAGCTTTCACCACCTTGGTGGATGACCTATGCAAGGAACTAAACAGGGGGAATATATCCCTGTTGGTTCTGCTGAACCTCTCAGTGGTTTTTGATGCCATTGACCATAGTATCCTTCTGGGCCACCTCTCCAGGATTGTTCTTGGAGGCACTGGATCCATTCCTTCCTGAAGAGGCAAACCCAGAAGGTAGAGCTGGGAGATTCCTTTTCGGCACCTAGCCCATTGGCATGCGGTGTCCCTCAGGGTTATTTCTGGTCCCTGTTTAACATATACACGAAACTGTTGGGAGAAGCTGTTCAGTGATTTGGGTTTTAGTGTCACCAGTATGCAGGTGATGCTCAACTCTATCTCTCCTTTCCATCTAATTCCAAGGAAGCTGTCTTGGTGCTAAATCAGTGTCTGTAGTCAGTAACAGACTGGGTGAGGGCAAACAAATTGAAACTTAATCCAGACAATACAGAGGTGCTTCTAGTTAGTTGGAGGGCTAACCAAGAAATAGGGATTCAACTTTTGATGGACAAAGTTACACTCACCCTGAAATCTCAGGTTTGTAGCATGGCTATATTCTTGGATTCATCCTTGAATCTGGATACCTAGGTTTCAGCAGTCACCAGGAATGCACTTGCACAGCTAGAACTAGTGTGCTAGCTGTGCCTATTTCTTCAGATCAGACCACGGTGACACATACAGTCTTCTCTCCACATTCACAAGTTTGATTATTTGCAAGGTGTGCGCATGCTTTCCCCCATTCTTTTCCTCTCATTTCCTTGCATTTTGCTGGGTGCGGAGAAGGAAGGCAAGTGCGTGGGCAAAAGACAGGGGAATGGTGAGAGGAAGGCTTCCTTCTCCCCTCTGGAGCTCCCCACTCCCATTCCCTTGCCTTTGGCCCTGGTGCTGAGAACTTTCATCAAAGAAAAAGTTAAGGGTATGGGAGGGGGAAGGTTGCCCAAACCTTCTTTCTCCACACTGGAACTCTCTCCTTCCATTACCTTGCTTCTGATTTCAGCACTGAGAACTTGCGCCAAGGCAAAAGGTAAGGGAATGGGGAGGGGGAAGGTTGCACAAGCCTTCCTTCTCCCCGCCAGAGATCCCCCTCCCATTCTCTTGCATCTGGCCCTGCCATGCAATGGGCAATGGAATGAGAGGGGAAATGGAAGGAAATGGGACGGGGGATCATGGGGGGGTGAGTTATTTGTGGTTTTTCCCGTTTCGTGAGCATTCCGTACCCCAAACCCTCGTGAAAGTGAAGAGGACACTGTACCTTGGTTACATCCCAGTTGGATTACTATTAACACACTCTGTTATGGGGTGGGGGCTGCCTTTGAAAACTGTTCAGAAAATTCAGCAGGTTCAAAATGCTACAGCTAGACTGTGACGGGCTGGTTACAGGCAGCATATAAGTTCCTTCCTGAGACAGCTTTACTGGCTACTGGACTATTTCTGGGCATGATTCAAAGTGCTGGTTTTGAACCTATAAATTGATATACAGCTTAGGTCAAGATTATTTGAGCATCTGTGATCTGCCTATACAAGCCTGCCAAAGTCTTCTTATATTTCCATCCCATTACCTTCCACTTTCCTCCTCCATCCCATCACCTTCCAAGGCTCAGTTGGTGGAGACATGAGAGAGACCCTTCTCAGTGGCTGCTCCTAGGCTTTGGAACACGCTCCCAAGGGAGGTTCGATCTGCCCCTTCTCTGTTGGGTTTTCGCTGGCAGGCAACAACCTTCTTGTTTAAAGCAGGCCTTCAGCTCTGACTGACCAGGGTGGAAGGATATGTAACTTGGTATGCTGTTTTCATATGCATTTTGTATTTTAAATGTTTTGTTTTGAATTTCATCATTTTAAAAATAGTGTTTTAACTGAATGCAGTATATTTAATGATTTTTACCTTTTTTGCTTCATACTGTTTTAACTGTTTTAATTTATGCTCTAAGCTTCTTTCGATCCCATTTTGGAGAAAGGTGGGATATAAATAAACTAAATAATTAAACAAAATACTCAAGTCACAAATGAACCTACACTGGCCATGCCAGTTCTCCTTCATCTGTTTTCATTAACTTGGTAATAATGCAGTTAGACATGGGCTGAATTACAAGGTAATGGAGTGGCGAGTCATCTGAACTGACCCTCTTCTAAGGGCACCCCACTGATGCTCTGACATCCCTGCGTTTTTATTTTTGTGCTGCATAGCCGTGAGGCCCAAACGATGCCTGTATTATTATTCGTAAGGTGTCAGCAGTGCAGCAAACCAAGCTGAGCTCATGAGCCCAGGAGAGCTCATGGCAGCTGCTGCTTGGAAAAAATAAAAACAAAAATAAAAGGTCTAGCAGCTAAGAGAAGGAAGAGCTCACTCCAGATACCCCCATGGGTTGCATTTAGATCTCTGACAACAGAATGGGCTTTGTCCTTTATAAACATCCTGTCAAGCACTACCTATGTTACATCCAACCATATATGACATAACTTCTAAAAGTGTCTCCAACAAAGATCCAGTTCTACCATACAGTACTAGCATGGGGTAAAGTTCTTCTGGGACTGTACCGCTTTAAACTGCAGTTGGTGGGACACATGTTTGAAGGTTCATCTATACAAAGAAGCCCACACCTAAAGGAAGCTAAGGTTTTTACCTAGCTCTCTGGTTGACATGCTAACTTTTTAGGAAGATGGGAGTTTATACATGAGCAAAGAAACATTCAAATTCTTCACTTTCACTACAGTAAGGTACAGGCCAACGTGGGCTTTGTCATTTGATAGACCATTAAAGGATTCAGTAGGTCCCTTAAGGAGACATGAATGAATGTCTTGCATACAGTGTTGGAAGGTCATTTCATGTATTACCCTGCTAAGGCAAGCTCTTCAGCTACAGACAGCTGGTAATTTTGAAAGTGTTGAATTCACTAGAAATATAACATGGAAAAGTTACCCTTTCACACTACAAGTCATAGAATCCTTCAGCTACCAACAAGTAGCCTGAAAAAGTAACTTTTCCAATCTTTGTTAGGGAGCCAACACTGACTTTCAAAAAGTTTTATTTCCACATCTACTCAAGAAGCACCCTTTGTTTAAGGCTTGTTCTCAGCTGCTGTCTTAACATTTCATTTTTGTTAAAAACAATCCAAATTTTGACCACAAGAAGGAAGCGTGCAACATTCTCTAAGGGCATTGATGGCTGGTGGCTTTCATGTCAGTGGTACATTGACTCCACTGAGGGTTTTAATGTGAATTTTAAAGGAGTTTTCCAAGCCATGGAACCCTAGCCCTCAAATACATTCAGCACTTTGGACAGTTCTATCAAAGTTTAGACCATCTCACTGACATGGGAGCCATCAGCTTCCCTGCCCAAAACCATCAGGGGACTGGTAAGGCTTATTGTCTTTGAACTTCCTATGTTCAGAATTCACAGCACCCAGAAATTTAGATAGAGTCCCTGTATATCAGGGTTGAAGGGATCTTTGGTCCTCCAGATGTTGTTGGTCTCCAGCTACAATCATCTTTGACTATCAACCATGCTACCTGTAACAGATGGGATATGGAATCCAACAGCAGTTTAGGTGGGAACATTGGATCTCCCACCTCACCTCTGTATGTTTCCCAAAGCTACACCACTTTACTGCCTGAGACAAAGGAACAGATGGCATCCTCCCTCCTATACCTTATTACAACAGAAGTGACAGGACAGTGACCTTGCTGCATTGAAGAACAGAAGATTAGCTTAGAGCAGAGCTTGCCAAACTGTGTGTTGTGACATGTTAGTGTGTCGGCTGCAGGGTGTAGATGTGTTGCTGCTGCTGCCATCCCAGGCTGAGAAAGACCCTGGCAAGGGTGGAGGTTAGTTAATTTAACCTCTGGTTTGCTAGTAAATAACTCCTTATAAGAGATATAAGAGATAAACACACACATACATAAATTGTAATAACTAAATGTATGGAGACACAACATATCTCATGAAAATCTTTCATTTAGATTCTTAAAAAATATGTTTTATGCTTTTTTTTTTTTATTTATTTATTTATTTATTTATTTATTTATTTATAATACACAAAACTGAATTACGGTGTTGTGACATGATGCATATCTAAAAAGTGTGGCATTAATTTGAAAAGTTTGGAAAGCTCTGGCTTAGAGAATGAAGGGGTGAGAGAGCAATATATACCACTCCAGCTTCCCACAACTTGCAGTTGCTTTCCGTACCGGCACCTGCCAGATATCTAAAGCAGCTGCCTTGCTCAGCCTAAAAAGAGGACTGTTGCATTGTTTTTGTTTTTTAATTATTTATTTATATCCCATATCTCTCCATATGGATCGAGGCAGCGAACAACTTACAAATAGCATGTATTTTGAAACATTTCTATACATGCCCCCAACAAGCTGGGTACTCATTTTACCGACCTGCGAAAGGATGGAAGGCTGAGTCAACCTTGGAGCCGGGCAGGATCAAACTCACAAACTTGTGGCTTGCAGTACTGGCATTTAACCACTGCGCCACCAGGGCTCCCTGGTGTTGTGTGCCTTCAAGTTGTTTCCAACTTATGCTGACCCTAAGGTGAACGTATCACAGGGTTTTCTGGGGCTGACAGTATGTGATGCAACCAAGATCACGAGTGGGTTTCCATGGCCAAGGTGGGAATCGAATCCTGGTCTCCAGAGTTGTAGTCTGGCACTCAAACCACTACATCAAACACTGATTACATACTCTCTGATGTTTCATAAATAAAAACCATGTGGTCAGACTGTGGTAAAGATGACAAAAGTTATTAATGAGGAGGTAAAAAAAAAATAGGCTAGGAGAGGCTGCCATTGTTATTTTTTGCCTGAGCCTACTAGGAAGGACAAGATTTTGCCCCCTCTCCCCCATGAGTTAATTTACACTTTGAATTCATTTTGCAGCACTTGAAGTAAGTTGCAGACAAAAGGGGGAAGTGTGAGGAAGAGAGAGAAACTGGGACCTTGCTAACTGCTGGCTGTACATCCAAGTCCGGGCCCGAGACTTCCCGGATGAGCGCGCCCAGGTGGCGTTCATGATTAGCCTGTTGGCCGGTATGCCTGCCAAGTGGGCTACGTCCCTGCTTCGGGAGAACAGTGTAGTCTTGGACAGCATGGCTGCGTTCCTGCAGGCTTTCCGGGCCATATGGGGGGATCCTGTCCGGTCTGAGACCGCGAGCCGCCAGCTCCGCCAGCTGCAGCACGGGAGGGGCTCGGTGCGAGACTACACCACCTCCTTCCGGCTCTTGGCCCAGGACGTGGCCTACAATGACCCGGCTCTTCAGGATCAATTCAAGGCCGGCCTCTCGGCGGAAATCCTGGACGAACTGGCCCGCAGCTCCCCGCCTGCGACCCTTGAGCAGTTTATCCAGCAGGCCCTGTGCATTGACGGGCGCCTGGAAGCCCGCCGGCAGGTCCGCTGCGCCGGAACCTCAAGTGTGCGCACCTGGGTGCCCACTCCGCGAGAGACGAAGGGTCTGCCCAGCCGGACCAGTTCCGGTGCCATTCCGGCTTCTTTGAGCCCGGAAGAGCCTATGCCGAGGAGAAGGAGCGGCGGCGGCGGGCTGGCCTGTGCCTCTACTGCGGGCTGGGGGGACACTTCGCTCGCGTGTGCCCGGCCAAGACACCGGCTACCGGCATGGTGGGAAAAGCCAACCCCCCAGGCCTAGAAGGCCTGCGAGGCCTGGAGGAGCCCGGCAGCAGGGACACTGCAGACCCGCACGAGAGGTAACAAGATCCGCTCCTGGTGGCCGCCACGGTATGCCTAGGCGGGGCAGCACCGATACCCGTGGGGGCCATGCTTGACTCCGGGGCGTCCAACAACTTCCTGGACCTCCAGTTTGCCCAGGATCACCGGATACCATTGGAGCCCCTACCCAAGCCTCGCCTGGTGGAGACCATCGACGGACGATTGCTGAGGTCGGGCCCCATCACCCACCGGACGGTGGAGGTGGGTCTGGAAATCCAGGGCCACTATGAGCGGACCCGCTTCCTGGTCACGGCGGTGCCCCACTTCCTGCTGGTGCTCTCGCGCTATGACCCCCGAATCTCGTGGTCGCGGCGCGAGGTGCTCTTCGCCTCCGAGTACTGCCAGGAGCACTGCTGGCCTGAGAAGCTGCTGGCTACCCTGGAGGTCCCTGGTCCTGCAACTTCCGTCGAGCTGCCGCCCAAGTACCAGGAATATGCGGACGTGTTTGACCAGAAGGAGGCCGATCGCCTACCTCCCCACCGGGTTTATGACTGCGCCATCGACTTGGTCCCGGGGGCGCCCATTCCGGCTGGTCGCATCTACGCGCTTTCGGAAGCCGAGCTGGCAGCCCTAAGGGACTTCTTGGAAAAGAACCTGCGCAAGGGCTTCGTGCGGCCATCGACGTCACCGGCGGGGGCACCGGTGCTGTTCGTCCGCAAGAAGTCGGGGGAACTCCGGCTCTGCAATGATTACCGCGCCCTTAACCGGATCACCATCCGCAACCGCTCCCCGCTCCCCCTGATTCCGGAGTTGCTGGAGCGCCTGCGGCACGCGACGGTCTTCAGCAAGCTGGACCTCCACGGGGCCTACAACCTGGTTCGGGTTCGGGCGGGAGACGAGTGGAAGACGGCGTTCCAGACCCGGTATGGCCACTATGAATATACGGTTATGCCCTTCGGCCTCTGTAATGCCCCGGCCGTGTTCCAGCACTTTGTCAACGACGTCTTCCGCGACTACCTGGACCAGTTCGTGATTATCTACCTTGACGACTTCCTGATTTACTCCCCAAATCAGCAGGTCCACGACGCTCACGTACGGGCGGTTTTGCAGCAGCTCCGGGAGCACCGCCTGTACGTGAAGCTCGAGAAGTGTGCCTTCGACCTCTCGGAGGTCAACTTCTTGGGCTACCGAGTGTCTCATCGGGGAGTGGAGATGGATCCGGCCAAGGTAGAGGCGATCGTGTCCTGGCAGCCGCCGGCCAGCCGCAAAGATGTCCAGTGCTTCCTAGGGTTCGCGAACTTCTATCGGAAGTTCATCCCCGAGTACGCGACCCTAGCAGCCCCCATCACCAGCGTGCTCTGGGGAAAAGCACCCTTCCGGTGGACCGAGGGGGCCCAGCAGGCGTTCGAGCGGCTGAAAACCTGCTTCACATCTGAGCCCGTTCTTCAGCACCCGGACCCCAGGCGGCCGTTTGTAGTGGAGACCGACGCCTCGGATGTGGCAGTCGGGGCGGTCCTGTTGCAAGCTGGGGGTTCAGAGGGCCAACTCCGACCTTGTGCCTAGTACTCGCGGCAGCTGTCTTCCCCCGAGCGGAACTATACCATCTGGGAGAAGGAACTTCTGGCGGTTAAGGCGGCCTTCGAGGCCTGGCGGCACCTGCTGGAGGGCGCCCAGCATCCGGTGCAGGTACGGACTGACCACTGCAACCTGGAGTACCTCCAGACCGCCCGCAAGCTGACTCCGCGGCAGATGCGGTGGGCCCAGTTCTTCTCGCGGTTTCATTTTCAGCTCCAGTATGTGCCGCGGGCTTGCAACCGCCACGCCAACGCCCTGTCCCGGAAGCCAGAGTATGCCGCGACTCCGGAGCTCGAGGTGCGGTCCACTATCCTGCGCCCGGAAAACTTTGCGGTGGCTGTGGAGGTAGCCACCCTGGCGGAGAGGATCCAGGAGGCCCAGGCTCGGGAGCCGCCCTGGGGACCCCTTCGGCTGGGGGACGCCTCCTCCCCGTGGTCCCAACGGGAGGGGCTGCTGTATCACCAGGGCCGCTTGTTTGTTCCAACAGGTCCATGCCGGGACGAGGTGTTGAGGCTCTGCCATGACGGCAGACCTGCGGGGCACTTTGGACCGTTCAAGACCATGCACCTGGTGACTCGCGAGTTCTGGTGGCCCCGGGTACGAGGGGATGTCGACCGCTACGTCCGCACATGCCCCGTGTGCCGCCACACCAAGGACCCGCCGGGGAAACCTCCTGGTCTCCTCCAACCTCTACCAACTCCAACAGGTCCCTGGAAGGCTTTATCACCGAGCTCCCACTGTCTCGAGGACACACGGTCATACTGGTGGCGGTGGACCTTTTCACCAAGATGGCGCACTTTGTCCCGTGCCCGTCACTGCCCACTGCCAAGGAGACAGCTCGCCTAGTGTTACACCATGCATTCCGGCTCCACGGCCTCCCCGAGGGGATCGTGTCCGATCGGGGACCCCAATTCACGGCCCGGTTCTGACAGTGCCTCCTGCGTCAATTGGATGTAGAGCCCCGCTTGTCTTCTGCCCACCACCTGCAGACGGACGGCCAGACGGAACGTACCAACGCGACCCTGGAGCAGTACCTACGTTGCTACAGCTGCTACCAGCAGGACAACTGGGCGGACCTGCTACCTCTGGCGGAGTTTGCCTATAATAACACCGTCCACGCCTCCACCCAGCAGACCCCATTCTTCGCCAACTACGGCTACCATCCACGTTGGTTCCCAGTCGTCGGGGCGCCATCCGCGGTGCCCGCCGCCGACCATTGGCTCCAGGAGCTGCGGGCGTTGCAGAGCCTGCTGCAGGAGCAACTAGAGCTTGCCACGGTGGCATACAAGCGGACCGCCGACCGCCACCGGCAACCGGGCCCGCCGTTGCAGGTCGGGGAGTGGGTCTGGCTATCCACCCGCTTCCTCCCGACTGCTCATCCCAGCCGCAAGCTGGATGCCCGGTTCATTGGGCCCTTTGAAGTCACGGCCCAGGTGAACCCCGTGGCTTATCGGCTGCAGCTTCCGCACAACCTGCGGGTTCACCCCGTGTTCCATAGGTCACTCTTGCTGCCGGCCTCGGGAGTGCATCCCGACGCCAGACCAGGTCCACCTCCAGCGTCTGTGATTGTGGATGGCGAGGAAGAATTCGAAGTGGCTGAAATCCTCGACTCCCGCCGGCGGAGAGGGCGCTTGCAGTACCTCGTAGACTGGCGTGGCTACGGGCCGGAGGAACAGTCCTGGGAGAATGCCACCGACGTCCACACGCCCTGGCTGGTGCGGGCCTTTCACCGGCGCTTCCCCGCCAAGCCGCGGCCTCGGTGGGGTGGGGGGGGGAGTCTGGGGAAGGGGGTGATGTCAGGGGCATGGGCCTGGCTGGGCCTGTCACTGCCCCTGAGGCTGCTGCGGCTGAGGGGCCTTGTCTGGAGGCTGACGTGGCCGATGGGGTCGGGCCTGGCGGCCGTGGGAGAGGCTGCTGGGCCTGGAGCCACCTACCTAGAGGCTGCAGGCCCCGGGCCTGCTCCCGGGGCTCCTCCCACTCACAGCCCCGATCCGCGGGAGGCCTGGGAGTCTGCCTGCGGTCCCGATCCAGAGGAGGCGACGGGCAGAGAGCTCGCAGCTGTGAGGTACAGCCCAGCTGCGAGCCCTCAGCCACATGGCCACGCCTGATTGGTCGGCCCTCAGCCACATGGCCACGCCTGATTGGTCGGCGCCTGGCTTGGAGGGCTATTTGAGGCAGGCGCCGGGCTGTGGAAGGCATGGAGCAAGAATTTTTAGTCAACTGTGGTCCTGCTGTTTGTGCCTTGTTCCTGCCTGTGCCTGAGACCAGTTCTCCTTAGTGAAGTAACCTGCCTTATGTACTTTAACAGCCTGTGTTTATTTCTGTTAAGACTGCATTAAAGCCCTGCAACTCTAACCAGCTCCCCTGCCTCTGCCTGACCACTGCCTGGCACTGACAACTACAATCTTTTAATAACAGAAACTGGTAATTCTATAGGATCCCAGGAGAAGGAATTCAATTTCCCTTTTTTTGGCTGGAAACAGAGCAGTCTAGGGAGTCCATAGGGCCATAAAAACACGTGACCCTACTTCCACATTTTGCCCACCCTTCTTCTAGGTTCCAGGCACTTCCCTTCCTGAAAATCAATAGCCCCAGCCTGAATGGCTTATAGCAGTGCATCTCCACCCATCTGATGTGGGGACCTGGCATTCCCCACTCTGCTCTAAGTTGTGCCAGGGTATGATACCATATTTGTGCCCATTGGGTATAACTGCCACTTTATTTTTGGGCAAATCACCAGGGATCAGCAGCCAATGGCTCAGGAACTTGTGCCTGCTCAGGGACCATCACAGAGAGTAGCTGACTTAGAAGAACGCTGCTTGTGTCTATACTGTTGAAGCAACCATGATACTTAGGGTACTGAGGTTCAATACCCCCTTGTTCAATGGCAGGGTTTCCCTTGTGGTGGCTGCCACCTTTTGCTCCAGGCCAGCGGTTTTCATGGGCTGTGGAGGGATGGAACTGGTGTTCTTCTGATGTTTTGACCCAGAGTTACAGTAGAAGAAGAAATTCATCCATAGCAGTGGTTCACAAAGGACTGCCTAGTAGCAGCTAAGGTTGACAAAAGATGAAGCAGGGAAAGGGAGAAGAGGTACAGATCCTGGTAGGAAACTAGGCTGACACATGCTGTGTGCTTCTCAGTTTTTCTATATTAAACACATTCACTATCCCCTCTTATCACTGGGGTGCACTCTTGTTCTCTGTTTGTGGTACACTCTGTTATTTTCCTTGATTGCAGGTTGAAATTGTATGAAATTTAGGTTTGGGAGAAATTGCAGTGGCTGAGGCTTCTATTTTCAACCCAGCACTGTTTCCTTACTCTTCCTTTAAAAAAAAATCATGAGCATTACCATTTCTGAGCTTATAACAGGGCATTGTTTCATTTAATCTTATAAAGAGCCTTGTGAACTAACACCTGTAACCGCAATGACAGTAACTGCACAGGGGGTGTCCACCTCAGCTCTGCCACAGACACTGTGGAGGAGGTAGTCTTACACACAGTTTGGAGCTAGACCAAATTTATCATTATTAACCCATAAATGGGATAATCAGATCATAAAACATGGGAAGTTGGCTGTTACTATGAATTTCTCTTCTAAAGAGCAACTGCTTCCCCAAATTTCAAGTCTCTGGTTCAAGTTCCCTCTGGTCCCTACTCCTGAGTTTGACACTATTCAAAATGGATCTCCAGCAGCATTCTAAATATTTGATATCCTGAAACATAAATCTGAACCGCCCCTTATTCACAATTCCTGGGAGATAATAGGCATCTGTTGTCATAATCAGACCTTTCTAATGCCTGATAAAATGGTGCTGAGCTCCAACATTTGAGTTTCTCAGTTGCAAAAACCAGAAGGAAAAGCTCCTTGGTGTGTGAGTGTGTATGTGTGGCAGTAGGAAGTGCTTATAGCACTCAGCTCAGAATCCTGTATGGTACAATGTAGCATATTGGTTCTACACAAGGAGTTATGTTACAGCTAATTATGCTGTCTCTGGACTGAGCGTTCAGCTGCTGAAGTCCCCTATCTCCATGGTCGTCCAGTGGCTGGTGAAGAGCAGAGAGGACTGGAGAAGCCTCTGGCTATGTTACTGTAACCAGACACAAAATGATTACAAATGAAGTCTGTCAGGATGCTCCAAAAGTCTCAGTGGATGATGCAGTCCTCCCTCCACATTTGAGGGTTTGACCTTTGCAAATCTGATTATTTGCGAGGTACTTGCTTACTTCCTCTCTCCATTTTCCTCCTCCTATTCCCTTGCCTTCCTCACCTCAGGCTTACAAGGTTTGTGTTAAAATGGCCTCTTTTTTTTGCCTTTGGGTTGAGTGAAGCCCATCCCCTCTCCACTTGAGGTGCATCCTCTTTGCCATATGGCTACACATTCCGCTGTATAATGGCTGGTCAGGTGATCTCTTGGATCCTACCCCTCCTTTCTCAAAATGGCTGCCGGAAGTAGCTACAACGCCAGAACTCTGCTCTTCTCCATCTGAAGGGAAAGTACTGGTAAGCCCCTTACCTTGTTTTTTCTCTTCCTCCAGTGGAAGGCCAAGGCCAGAGGCAAAGGAATGGGAGGGGAAGCTTTGGAGGGGATCGCAGAGGGAGTTATTCATGTTTTTTTTCACTTTTGCAAGGGTTCTACACCCTGAAACCTCACAAATGTGGAGAGGCTACTGTAATCATTTTGCATCACACTATGAGGATATAAGCAGGTGATTTTCTGCTCTCCCCTGCTCTCCACCAGTTGCTGAATGGCCATAAGGAGCTGCAATGGCTCTACAGTAAAGTCTGGAAGGGCTTGGGTTGCTGCAGAAGGGAAAAGCAAATTTCTCTTTGTGATGATGAAAATAAAAAGGTTATTTTTTGGCTTTTTCTCAGGCAAGGCTAAACACCCCAAACTCTGTTTTTCCCAGTACTATTCCTATCCTGGCAAAATTTGGGAAAGGTGTGTGTGTGTGTGTGTGTTTACGGTGTTGGCAGGAGTTGGGCTTAAATTTAAAGAATTTTCAGATAGAGTTGAGCTTACCTTAAAGATGATGTGGCTGAGAGTCTGGGCCTCTCTCTTTCTCTTTATACATGCACACACTCACACACACACACACACACACACACACACACAAAACTGCTACATCAGTTTTTTCCCCTCTGCTGCTTCAGATAGTATTTGTCTGACCTCAGCAGCCTTCTGGCATTCTGTTCGTTATTTTGGTTAGAATGCCTCATGGGAGAGATGCTACTTCATGATATTTTGTCATGACCGAAATGATATTTTGCCATTTGGGGGTGGCTGCCCCATTGGCCAAGAGAAGTGGTCAATGTGATCTAGAAGAACTATCCAACTGTGGTCGGAAAGTAAGCTTTCTTTCAGATGCAGGGGCCCATGAAATCTGCAGGAAGCCTGAACACATACATTGCCTCATGGACAAGGGTGATAATAATATGAGGGGGAAAAAAGAAAGAGAAGAAAAGGAGACATTAGATTCCCACCTAGCTTCTGCATGCAGGCATGTAGGCGGGCCTCCAGGACTAGCACACGCTGCTGTAGCTCCTCATAGTCGTAGGCACCCATCTCTTCCTGGATCTGCAGCAGGTTTCCGGAAAGGTTCCTCACTTCCTCTTTGAGCTGCACAATGGTGCGGGTGTCTGACTTGTACTGGTCCAGCACAGGAATAAGGGGCATCAGCTCTGTCATCTTGTCCTTCAATTCCTGCCAGTGGGGAAAGAAGGAATCCGATAAGGCACAAGAAAATAATGCTTCCACCCTTGCCATGTCGATCACAGGTATTCTGCTACCAGCATGTTTTCATATTATTGGAGCAGGGGAGGCAATGTTGATTTGATTTGCAGGCTGAATTGGGACACAAATTCAATGTTCCTGCAACTCCTGATAACAAGGGGAAATGCTGCAGCATCTCCTAGTTGTGGTTGCTGCTGATGTTATTATTACTACTACTGCTGTTGTTGACCACAATTCTATGTTCTCTGTTTCATAACTTTGCACATAGTGAACTACTTTGCAGAGGTGCTGCGGAACCCCCTTAGTGAAAATGAAAATCAAGACACCAGCAAGAGTGCTCCAATGAGAATCAGGCCCTACTGATGTGCATTGACACTCCTTAGCTGGTATCCCAGTGCACATGGGATCTACCAATGTACATCAGCAGTCCCTAACCATTGCCTAGACAGGCATCAGCCCTCATTATGCATTATTCCAAATGCACATAAGTCCCTACTGAGCTTTGGTCCCAATGGTCCTAACGTACAACTGTCAGTTCACTTGAATCCCCAGATACAATAGTCTCAATGCACAACAGTCAATTGCTAGCTCCCCTGTGCAATAATGTCATAGCAGCCCTCAGCTCAATACAGACATAGCAAAAATGCTAAATTTTATTTCCCACAGATGCTAAATCTACTTAACAAAGACTTAAATCCAGTACTAATGCCAGCCATTATCTTTGACCAAGATTCGGAATCACAGCCAATGGTGGGTAATTTTACACATCCATAACTAAGTAGCAGAGACCCAATGAAACTCTGAGAATGGCAAAGATGCATAACAGGGCACTAGCCACAGACCCCTGATGCATTACAGGCACCAATACAGTTTGAGGCACAATGTGTCACTGTTGTGCAATGAGCATTGTTACATGTTAACGTCACAGCAGCCCCTAGGTGAATATGGATATTGTACCACTTCTCAATTCTCCTCCCTCTATCCATAAGTCCACTTTGTGTAAGTCCCCAACAGAATGCCAGCCTTTGTTTACAATTTCAAGCAACACAGACCCCTCTTACAGCTCTTTCCTTAAAAGCTTTCAGGCCTACAAGCCTGTCTGAATAAAAAAGTCTTTGCCTGCTGACAGAAGGATAGCCAAGTGGGCCATTCTAGCCTCCCTTAAGGAAGAAGTTCCAAAGTCTTGAGGAAGCCACCGAGAAGACCCTCAAGAAGGTTACAGCATAGTTTTCCAAGAGTGGGGAACTTCTTTCAGCCTTAGGGCAAGATTCATTTTCAAAGCCATTCTCAGGGGCCACACTTCAGCAAAACAGTGGGGCTAAAGTTACCATCATGGTGTATCTTAAAATTCTTACAGTAATTGGGCAACAGGAGTGACATTTTAACATTTTAGAAAGGGCAGCAGTGGGAACTATAGAAAAGCAAAAAAAAAAAAAAAAAAACCCCACCAGATACTGCTGCCATGGGGAATGGCATGTGGTCATCTAGCAAAGCCCAGAGTGCTGGATGGGAACCCATTGGGTTATGGCCAAATTAAAAAATAAAACAAAACAAAACATCAGAGGCCCTTATGATTTTCCTCTTTCCATATGGTGTTGTAAGTAGGATGGTCATTTACAAAGCACAAAAACAAAAAGTGAAAGAAGGTACGAATTTGTGTAAAAGCTGCTTGTGCTTATTTATCTGTATTGACACATATGTACACACACACACACACACACAATTCAGAATCATAATTTAAATCAGAGGTGGCCAACTTTGGCAGGTCTAGGGGCTAATTTTCTGCCTCTGTGACCCTCCAGGAACTGTACAGACTGCCAAAAAATGGAGGAAAAAATGGAAGTAGCTGAACAGCCCTTTCTGGTTTGGGATTGTTTAAAAAAATCTTTTCGGTCAGTACTAGTGAGCCCAGTGACCTGTTTAAAGGTGAACGTCTGCTCCTGGAGGATTTCAGGAGAGGTTTTGGGGGTGGGGCAAAAAGGGCAGTCTGTGGCATCTGGAACAGCTTATGATTGTAAAACATTCTTGGGCACCATATGTGGTCACAGGGATGCACTTTGCCTAGCCCTTATTTCAGTAAAAATAGAATACAGCTTGCCATAGTGGGAAGTCTATATTTACTAGGTGGCAAGCATGCCTGTTGCGCAGTCTGCCCCCTGGGTTTTAAGCGCCACCCTTGCTGTATGACCAGGAAGCCATCCCCAAAACTCTGTGATTTATCCACTTTTACTGAGTACAGTGCGGTTTTGGGTCTAATTAGCCTATTTCATACCTTCCAACATTTCACAGATAAAACTCAGGATACATGTGGCTATACAACATCTGTGTGCAGCCAAGAAGGCAGAAGTTATTAATGAGGAGAACACAAAAGCTCAGAGAGGCTGCAGCAGTTTCCTTTTGCCAGAGCATAGAGGGAACTGCAAGTTTCCACCCCTCTGCCCCTTTTCTTCTGCTGAATTGAGTGCAAACTACTTTCCCACTTCAAACTCATTTTGTAGCAATAGAAATATGCTGAGGACAAAGTGGAAAAGCAGCAGGAGGAGAAAGAAACTGAGATATTTGAAAAGCACTTGAAAAATGGGATGACAGAGGATTAATTGGAACTGTCCTGGCCAAATCAGGACAGTTGAGGGGCATGCTATTTGCCTTTTTCAGCTTCAGTCTGTTTAGAGGAGGAGATCCCCAATGCTCCCTTGAAGACTGCGACAGCAGCATGAAATCTGGGATGCATTTCAGAAAGCAATTCTATGGTTGAACAAAGCCCAGCTTGACTCCCACAGCCTTTCCTAAAGGATGCAGAGAACTGGTAAAAAGACAAAGCAACGAAAAGGCCAGCATAATGTCATCCCTGACTTGAAGACTGAGATATTGAAACAAGGGACGGTGTGCATAAGTAGAATTCTTGGAAGGGGGTAACCCCCACAAAGCACAGAGTTATTACAATGAAACACGGGGTGCATCTTTACAATGCCATGGTCCTCATACAGATGGAAAATCAAATATATTTATTTTTATATAAAAAGCTTGCCTTCCCCAACGTGGCTGTCAAAATTGTAACGTCAATTTAAAAAATTATGAAAACACCAATTAATATTGGCATCAATCATTCCATGAAAACAAACACAAAAGGGATCAAAACAGCAGAAGAAAAGTATTGATAAAGTGATAATAAGCAGATGGCTGAACAGCATGAGGAATTTGAAAATGATCCCAAACAATTCCTTCTAGCAGAAATCAAAACATTTGCTAGAACAAGGAAGTTTTCAATTGGCAAGTGAGCGTGTTACTCCAATAGAGAAACCCTATCCCGGGGTCTACAATGTGATATTAAATAGGATTCCGTATGTCTGAGAGGCCGCCCAGATGAGCACTTAGGCAGGCACGGTTGAATGACCGAAAACCAGGTGAGGCCAGTAAAATCCCCAGTCATGTAGCCCCAGGAGACCTTAAGAGGTGTAAACCCACAATAAACAAAGGGCCCTCAGCCCCGAGAAGCCAATTTGAGGGGATTAGCATGTCAGCCCCAAGTTGAGCAAACATCCTATCAAGCGAGGACCGTTTACATGAAGTCACACCACAAACAAATGCAGCCGAAGATCCTGAGACTTTGGCAACACATTGTAATCTCATCACGCAAAGGAAGTTGCCACTGTGGAGCTTTGTTATCGCTGCAACACCCATTGTTCTCGCTGGGAGAGGATTAGTCCTTCAGGTACTTTTTCTCCTACAAATAGTCCCCGTTTTTTAGCGTTTCTTTGGACTGCTCCTGGTCACTCCAGCAGATCGTTGCTCCATCTATCGAGTAATCCCCTCAGCCTTCTCCGTGCTGAGCCCCACTCCTCCACTGCCTTCCTGGCCCCAGGACTTCAGGAAAAGGTGTGGTATTACCCCAGCCACACCCCTTCAATACTCCCCTATCCAATTTCCTCTCTTTTGTTTCTTAATAGCTCTTGGGTGCATGTGTGCATGATTGCATTGGTGCGTGAGACGTTCTTTCAATAAAATCATTTATTGAACATTCTTGTTTGGTTTTTGGCTTGGCCTGACCCCATAAAAACTGGGTAAAAGGACCCCGCTAGGTTACCCTGCCTCTCGCATTGCTATAGCTTGTGCTCTGGCTATTCCCCATCATGTGGAGCACATTAAGGTGTCCCCCAAGGGACCCCAGAAATCAGGGTAACAAGCACCTCCAAAAAGGGAGACTATTAGACCTCCTGGGGTACACTTATACCAGTGGTTCACAATCTTTGGTCTTCCTGATGTTTTAGACCTCAATTCCAGAAGCCTTAACAACTGGCCATATTTGCTGTTTTGGAAGCTGAAGCCCAAAACATCTGGAGTTCAAAAGCTGAGAACGACTATACTACATGCTTAAACAGCTAATCCTTACACTCATTTTACAGATCCAGGAGACAGTTGTACAATAGTTTGAGCCTACTTAATTGGACCTAGCATGGTGTAATGGTTAGAGCATTGGACAATGACCCTAGAAAGCAGGGTTCAATTCCCTGCTTGGCCATGAAAACACACTGAGTGACCTTGGGTGCACCACACGCTCTCAGCCTCAAAAAAACCCTGTGATGGGTTTACCTTAGGATCACCTTAAGTCAGAAATGACTTGAAGGAACACAACAACAATGGAAAGCACATGTTACCACAGTCACTAGCAGTCTGAAAATGAAGCAAGGTCGGTCTGGTAGATGTGAGAGCCTGAAATGAGGGGTGAAGTCATGGAAAGTTTCAGGTGAAGAAGCAGTTGCTTCTTTCTCTCTCTCTCTCTCTGTCTCTGTCTCTCTGTGCACCCATACACCTTCAGGTCACCTGTTGACATATGGTGATTCCCCCCTTCAATTTCATCAATTCTTCTTAGTCAAGGAGTACTCAGAAATAGTTTTGCCAATTCCTTACAAAATGTAGCCTACAACACCTGGTATTTTCTGATGGTCCCTCATCCACCTACTAAGCAGGCCTGGCCCTACCTAGCTTCCAAAATCAGACGGGATCCGATGCCTTATTTAGGCTACTGCTGTACTATTCTCCAGCCTTCCTTGTGTCACCCTTTGTTCTCAAGCACACACACAGACCTGCATATATCATCCACATGGCCATGCATGTCCCCACAGTTATCCAATACACACACAGCTGTGCCTGCAAACACATACCCCTAAGGCAGTTTTTATGACCTCTCCAACACTTCCTTAACTCACAACACTAGGCACCAACCCACTCAGTCTCACTTTATACCCCCAAGGCTCTTTCCCCCCCAATCCTTTATATATCCCCAAACTGTGCTCTCCAGTGTCTCTTTTTGTCCTTGCTGTTCTCCAGCAATCTTTTTCCTCTCTCTCCTGCAACACTGTTTTCCAGCCTTCCCACCTCAGCATTAATATCCTAACCACCTGGAACCAGCTCCATAAAAACAAGCACCCTTTTCCTTGATGGTTTTATTGCACAAGCCCTCTGCTGGCAGGAAGAGGAAAGACAACGAGAAAGGCAGCCTGTTGCTTTGACGCCCAGTGGCTGTGACTCTTCTGCTATTTAAAGCTGAAGCATTGCACTTTTCTGTGCTTTCAAAATGTTCAGCATGTCTGCACTGCTCAAGTCTTTTTTTTTTTAAAAAAAGAAGAAAATCAGTTTGATAGTCCTCTAGTAGTAAGTGTCACACTAATGTATTCTCATTTAGAGATCTAAAACTCCTTGAACCTTGCTTTACTAATTTAACTACAGAAACTCTCTAGAAAGATCTGGGCCAAAACTTCATGGGTGCTGAAACAGACGTCTTATTGTCTGTCTCAAACTCATTGCTAGGTCTTCAACAGAACTGATGCAGAAACTAATTCCAGTCTGAAAGTAATGGGAGAGGAGTATACTCAGGTCCTCTGTGGAAACCTTACTTCAGTCAGCAAAACAAGGCTAACTGTTCTTGAGAAAACCTTTTCTTCAGCTGCACCTAGACTGTGGAATAACCTGCCAGAAGAGATCTGACAGCTGGATACTCTGTCCAAGTTGATAACAGCACCTAAAACTAATATCTTCTGGAAGACTTATCTAGATGATTTTTAAATTATGAATTTTAAAGTTTGTATTGAGTATTTTTTTTAGTATGTATCAGTTTTATATGCTCTTTTAACAGTTTTATATGCTCTTATAACACTGATAAGTTTAATTTGTTGTTGTTCCCTGCCTTGATCTATAGGGAGAGTCAGGTAAGCAGTGTGTGTGTGTGTGTGTGTGTGTTTTACATGCATACACACACACACAGACAATGTAAGTGCAAAATTGTAGCAAATTAGTGAAGAAGGAGAGGAGTGTGTGCCTATGTGCCTTAAGTCACTTAACTTATGACTTATGACAACCTCCTGAATTTCACAGGGTTTTCTTAAGCAAGGAATATTCAGAGGTGAATTTGCCAGTTCCTTCCTCTGAAATATAGCCTACAGCACCTGGTATTCATTGGCGGTTTCCCATCCATGTAATAACCAGATCTAACCCTGTCTAGCTTCCACGATTAGATGGGACCTGGTGCCATTAGTGCCATAAAGCAGTGCTATTTAAAGTGATAGTTCCTGGACTGGCCAGTCCATAAGCCATTGACTGCTGGTTCCTTGAGAATTTCCAGAGAACAGCTGTAGCCAATGGACACAAAGATGGTACTATTCCCTGGCATGTTAGGGGGAAAAAACATTTCCAGTCACCCACATAAGATGGACTGAGAAGCACCAGGGTATGTGTGTGAGAGAAGGCACTGACATTTTCTCTGTATCTAAGACAGATAGAATGTTAGTAGGCTATACATTCTCTCACTTTGATATGATTTACTTGGCAAAATATATTAACTGGCATAAATATAAATGATACCCTGCTATGGCTGCATGGCCACGCTGGCTAACAGGAAAAGCTCTATACAAAGCACGTGCACTGTAAAATTTTGTCAGAAGAGCCCTCAAGGCATAGCAGGTCATCGTCAGGAAATTATCAGGAAATTCCAGCAATAATGGACTTACAGTTAGTCTCTGAAGATTCAACCTTTAAGAGAAAATAGCATCCGAGATGTTCCCACAGGATGTTTGATTGTCTTAACTCCTTTCCCTCTGACCAAGCAAACTTAACTCTTCTCCCTCTGGCCAAGCAAACTTCTTTTTTGTCCCCACATCTGTCTGACAATTAAAGAGCTATCAAGGCTACCATTAGTCCTTTGTCACCTAACACTGAGGCCATTAGCTCTTTTCAGACTGCATTGTCTGCTCTCCAGACTCCATTGTTTACTCTGCCAGAGAGCGATTAGCACCTTAGCCCATCAGGCAGAAAAATAGTATTGAAATCCAGTTTTTGGTCAGTCAATTCACAGTACACTGGTTGCTGGTTATCATTCTGCTGCTCCAATTCCCATTTGTGTACTGTCCTTGGACTCCCAGTCTGAGCCACATTGCTTCTTCACTGCTCTTCTGGATCAGTAAATATTACCCACTTCTTGTAAGGTTACCCCTCTTGCAGGCCTCCTCTTTGAGCTAATATTCCCCACCATTTCATGGAGGCACTGGCATCATGGCTGGACCCCTGAGTCACTTGCTTTTTGAGGTAACAAGATAATGTGTGGCCCTCCTAGCTATTGTTGGCTACAGCTTCTGAGAGCTCTACCCAGCACAGCCAGTGTTTTAGGACAATGGGCACTGCAATCCAAAAACTTCCACATGGACGCATGCTCTTCATTCCTATTCTATAGGAAAAGTCAAAACAAAGAGCCAGTCTTGTAACAGGGAAATCTCAGCCATGCTGTTCCTTGGGTGATCTCAGGCCAGTCGTTTTCCTTCAGCGTCACCTAGATCACAAGGCTAATGTGGAGATGAAATAATGAAACTCAATGCATGCTGCCAATGTAAGTCCAGCAGTCGTGGCTACTCCTTTAGTCCTAAATGTGAAGTTGAGTCCTTTTCTGACTCATTGTTGAAAAGTAAAACAAGAGTCACCAGAAGCAAGTAAGAGCATTTCAATCACAGCTTGAAATTGGCCACACTGGTTGGGGGATTCTACATGGTACGGTTCTAACCCTTCCAAGTGCTAGTATTTCTTTCCTTTGCTTTCTTTAAAAAGTAGAGAGAGGCAAGCATCAGAGATAGGCTGTCCTGTGGCAGGGTGACCCTGGCAGGTGCTTGAGGATGCCAGGTGCTGACGTCAACCCTGAACTTGCTGCTACAAGATCATGAGGCAGCATCAGTCGGCCTCTCTTTCCACCCAACCATAGGAAAAAAGCATCTTTCTCTTTCACCTTCCCCTAATGAAGATCAAAGGGCTCGTCTGCTGTTTACCACAAACCCATTAATGATGACAGAGCTCCCAGAATACGGTGAGGGGACACTTTCAACAAGCACAAGGCACGCCAGATAATAACACGTTAATAATAATTATGAGGCTTAGCTAACTCTGCTCATTCCAAGCACTTTCAAGCACATCTAATTGCTCATTGCAGCCTTGTATAATATTCCTCAGGACGGTGGACAAGGCTTAAGCAAGGACTCTGCAGTTTCAAAGGATAATAACAGAAAGCCGGATCTACACTTAGGCACACATAAAAAGGAGACCAACTGAAACAGAAGACGCTTGGGTGAAACACACCTAAAAAATCCCATTGATTTTGAGGGGTCCACAGTAAGCTAGAAGTCTGGATTCAATGCAGGAAAAAACAGACCATGACAATAGTTTGGCACCAGATTTTTGTAGACTTTTACCAAGAAATGTTGTTCCCCCCCATTGGTTTCATCAAGACAGAGGCCTAAATATTACTATTAGACTAAACTAGAATAGACTCATGAAATAAGTTATATTTACCTATGTGTTGATTCACTTGACAACAGTTGGTTCAATGGTCTACCCTGTTTGGAACTAACCAACAGAATTCCAGCTAGAAGCTCCATGCTTTTAATAGCCATGAAGCTAGTGGCCAGACATTGTGGGCCATGCACTGGCAACCCTATCAGGTTGGGCAAATATTCAGCAGAGGAGGCACAGGCAGCAGCCATACTGGTAAATACTTAAGTGCAGACCCTTATCACAACAGTCCCCATAGTCTCACCCCAAAGGAGAATCCGGTGATACAGGCAACTGTATTAATCCTGCTCTATAAAACCATTCTATCAGGTTCCATCCCCCCCCCCCGGGAATAGGTCTTTTTGTAAAGCTAGTGAGTCTTAATCACTCATTGAAGAAAAAAGCCACCTTTTGCTAGGAAAAAATCTACCTCCGATCCTACCTACTAGCTACTGTGCAAAAAGTCACCTTATCTCAGTGAGCCATTGCTCACTTGTACCAGTTAATAACCATTTGGTGGTGTTTGCCAGTGATGAAATGACCACATTAAAGGATGAACTAGGGATGGCTCCATGTGATTCTCTGATGATCACAGAAGGGGTGCTTGTGACAGAGTCTGGGGGAGTAGCTATCTTGGGTGTTAAAGCTACCCAGTAACATGTTGCCAGACAACCAGAATGGCCACTCCAGAGAGAAACCCAGCCCATTAGTGTGAAGGAGGGGTTAGTGGCCTGAGTGAAAATGCATAAATAGCAGGGACACTGGTTTGGGTTTCAAAGTCAGACTTCCAAGAAAAAGCGTTAAAAGTCAGTCCTTCAGCCAGGGAGTTTCTTAATCAACCAGGAGTAGGGGTTTGAATGAGAGGGGTGCATTTCTCAGAGAAAGCCTGGGAAAGGAGCAGAAGAGAAATCAACCCATTTTTGAATCTGGTCAGAGAGAGTGACCTAGATTTGAGAGCAGAGCCTTTGGCAAAAGGGTAGTCAGAGGGCTGTGTGTGAGCGACCTGTACCTTTATGCTGATGTAAAGATACAAGAAACTGTTTAAATGCATTCCAAAGATCTGTATGAGCTTGGACATACATATAAAACCATTACTTTATTCTGTTTGTTGTTTTAATAAAGATTATAGTATATTTTTACAAATTTTGACTCAGCTGAATAATTTTCAGTAGTTCTAACCAAACAGAAACATGCTACCATAGATCAGCAAATCATTCTAAATGACAATTGAAAAGCTATACCCTTTTTACACAAAGGTGTTATTTTAAAGGGAAGGCCACAGCTGTATAAAGTGGCAAGGTGCTTTAGTAGACTTGTGGGGAAGGGGAAGATGCCATCTGTGAGGACAAAAAAACAGACCTTGTCACAGTGCTTTGTAGATCTCTACTGTTTTATCTGAAGTGCTGAATTCTATGCCTCAAACAGGTTCCACACCTTGGATAGCTCCTTGAAAGTTTCATCTAAAACCTAGAGCACTCACTTGACATAGAAGCCGCTAGTCTCTAGAGCATCAACTTAGTGTCCTTTCAGGTGTTGTACTTGTCTTTCCCTACCCTTCCTCCAGGAGCTAATATAAGCTTCTGAAATGGGCTATTTATAGCAGGAAAAGGGCAAGGGAGGTGGAATAAATATTTTTTCCCAGAGAATCACACCCCTGATTTTTAAAGCAGCAGGAAAGAACTATGAAATAAAAGTAGGGATAATAAAGATCTCCATAGCAGCTCTTGCCTAGCACTTCCAGTCTGAGATTGCAGATCTTGAACCTTTACAAACAGGCAGTGGTCTGGCACTCCCTGGGATAGCCTCTCCAGGATCACATGAGTGACTTTGGTCTGCAACGTCAGTTACTCAGCAAAAACTATATAAAATTCCTTCCTCCAGTCCCGAGGCAAGAGGTGTCAGAAATGAGCACCTGGGATACAAAGGTGCAGAGCAGGGGATAATGAGAGCCAGTGTGTATAGTGTTTGAAAAGTTGAACTGAGGTTGGGGCAATATATGTTCAAGTCTTTACTCAGCCATGCCACTCGCTGAGTGATCTTGAGGCAGTCATAGGCCATTTCTGCACTACACTTTTATAGTGCAATTAATTCCACTTTCAACATCCTATGGTATCCTGGGGTTTGCAGTTTAGGGAGGGGCTGGCTGACCCCACCCTAAACTGCAAACCCCAGGATTCCATAGGATGTTGAAAGTGGAATAATCACGCTTATAAGAGTGTAGTGTGGAAATGGCCATTGTCTCTCAACCTGCCAGAGCCCTAAGATCTGCAGGGGAAGGCTTTCTCTTTGTCCTACTACCATCCCAGGCTCACTTGGTGAGGACGTGAGAGACACCCTTCTCAGCAGTTGCTCCCACCCTGTGAAACGTTCTTCCGTGGGAAGCTAGGCTGGCCCCCTCCCTGCTTTCCTTTCATAGGCAGGCAAACACATTTCTTTTCAGGCAGGCTTTCAATGAGTGAGCAGGGGAGCTTTTACTTATTTGTTGTTGTTGTTTTTAAAAAATTGGTAAGTTTTGTAATTTTTTAAAAATCTTTTTAACTGGTTTAAATGTTTTTAGTGTTTTTAACTTTTTGGAAGCTGCCTTGGGCCTCACTTCAGGAGAAAAGGTGGCATATAAATACAATACAATACAATAAACCTAAGCTATTTCACATTGGTGTTGTGAGATGAATCAGGGACGAGGAAATCCGTGTATGGTACCCTGACCCAGGACTTAGGCCATTTCTGCACTAGGCTGCTATAGTGCTATTATTCCACTTTCAACATCCTATGGAATCCTGGGGTTTGCAGTGTAGGGAGAGGCCTCACTATAGCAGGCTAGTGCAGAAATGGCCTTAAATGTAACATACAATAAATAAATAAATAAAATAGAAAAAGGGAAATAAAGAGTAACATTTTAGAATCGTACAATTACAGCTATGAAAAGCATACAGGATTGGCTCATCTCCCTTAGTTCACAACAGAATGCCCTCATAAGCAACCAAGTGCCCTCCAGATATTTTGGACTACAGTTCCCATTAGCCTCACCCAGCATGACCAATGGTCAGGAATGATGGGAGGTAAAGTCCAAGGCCATTTCCGCACTACACTGTTATGGCGCTATTATTCCCCTTTCAACCTCCTATGGAATCCTGGGGTTTGCAGTTCAGGGAGAGACCTTTAGAATTCTCAGCCAGAGAGCTCTTTGGCCTCAGCAAACTACAAACACCAGAATTATTCCACAGGATGTTGAAAGTGGAATAACAGCACTATAACAGTATAGAGGGGCAATGGCTCAAGTCATCTTGAGGGTGGCGGGGTGCTTATCCTTGAGAAGGGGAGAAAAGGGGGAAGAAAAAGCTAGGAAGCAGCGAGTTAAGGGGATGACCTCACTGCTGCACCCTGCTGGGCGTCTCCTCCATTGGAGCCGTCTGACACCCAAAGGTGAGAAGCTACGCAGTTGCCAGCTGCCCCTGCCCTTTGGCAATTCCTACCTCATCTTCTGAACTTTAAAGGCCAGAGCTGCCTTGCCGGGGAGGGCTGACTATGTGTGGCTGATAGCAAGCTGAGAGCCTTAAAGGTGGCAGAGAAATTGCTGCTGCATTTTTTATGATCTCAACTGAGAGAGAAAATGAGGCATGGGGTGATTGTGGGGAAGTTCATTAAAGAAAAAGAAAAACCCAACAGCATAGAAGGATGGACTTTGGAACAGAAAAGGTGGTTGATAGGGAACATCCATAGTGGTGGTGGTAGGGCGTGTATATGTCTGTGGAATAACTGATCTTGCTGACATTTGTATAGACAACATGGTGAGCTGGACACACGCTATGGAACAGGTGACTCACAGGTCATAGCAATGGCAGTTTGGATGGACAGTGGCAGTGGGCCTTTCATTAGCTGTTGGACATGGGCACAATGGAGCAGAGCCTGCCTGCTCTTCTCTCCCTCCAAGGCCACAGCAGTGACAGCTAGGATAGATGGAGGCCTTTCCACAGCTGCTAGTCCACTACAGTGTTAAACTGCTGCTATTCCACTTTCAAGACCCTGTGGAATTCTGGGGTTTGTAGTTTATTGAGACCAAAGAGCTCTTTGGTTGAGAATTCAAAGTGCCCTTCCCTAAACTACAAACCCCAGAATTCCATAGGAGGTTGATAGTGGAATAGCAGCACTTTAACACTGTGGTGCAGAAACGGTGCCAGACATGATGGAGTTGCGCCTGCCTGTCCTCTTCTCCCAGAGCAATGGCAGTTGGGTTAGAGCAGACCTGCACAACTTGGCAGTAGGCTAAACTTCTTCAGGCCACAGATAGGTTTTTAGCACCTCACTTTCCAAGTTATAATAATGGTATAATAATGGTTTTTATTTGCAAAATAGTTTAATGATGTAGTTTGCAAAACGGTTTAATTAATTATACTATAATCATCAATTAATGATTAAACTATTTTGCAAATAAAATAAACCATATTCTAAAAAAGGGAAATTTTAATTATTACACTTATTACAAAAGAAACAAAATATTACTTTGGTAAGTTTGAATATATTTTTAGGGTTTTCTTTTTCTACAGAAAGGATAGCAGATTCAGAGTGATCCTGCTCACAAAAGATGGAAGTATTTTGTTGTTGTGCTGTTATGTGTCTTCAAGCTTACTCTAACTGAGTTTTCTTGGCAAGATTTCTTCAGAGGGGGTTTGTCAGTGTCTGCCCCTGAGGCTGAGAGACTGTGAGTTGCCTATGGTCACCCAGTGGGTTTCCATGGCTAAGCAGGGATTTGAACTCTGGCCTTTTGGAGTCCCAGTCCAACACGTGAATCACTAGACCAGAGGTAGAGAACTATGTTGGGAACAGGGGCCATTTATCTCCACCATACTCACTTAGGGGGCTGCACAGGAGTATTTGGGCATGCCTGAAGTGAGGCGATGTTACTTCAGCAGCCATTTTAGCTGATTTTCAGGTTGGTTGGTTGGTTTATTAACAAAGGCCATTTCTGCACTACACTCTTATAGCGTGATTATTCCACTTTCAACATCCTATGGAATCCTGGGGTTTGCAGTTTCGGGAGGGGCCAGCTGGCCCCTCCTGAAACTGCAAACCCCAGGATTCCATAGGATGTTGAAAGTGGAATAATCACGCTATAAGAGTGTAGTGCGGAAATGGCCAAAGTTTGGGAGGCATTGGCAGATTTGAGGAAGCAATCTGCCAAATTTTCAAGTGGTTTTGATAGCTTTGGGATGGTTTTCAGACAAAAAAAAAAACCTCCCCAAAAACTGCTTCCCTTTTTTAAAAAAAATGGGTCTGGGGGCTTTGGAGGGCTTCCAGAGGCACACTTAGGGCTGAATATAGCTCTCTGTCTATACTTTGCCCCCTCTTGCACTACGTCATGTTAAGGAAGTTTTAGTATTGTAACAGTCCCTCGCCCCTCTGACCAGAGAGCCGGGGAAGAACAAGCCAAAGACACATGAGACCTGCAGTCGCAGCACTCTTGGATGAGTGATAAAGCTGGGCTTCCTGCAAGTAGATGCTTACGGTGCAGCTCTGCAGGAGGAGGCATGAGGAGATGGATGGGGACGTGGGACAGGGCGTGGGAGAGCCGCCTTGCTGCCGTCTAAGCCAGTCACCTCGCAGCCTGTGGGAGGGCAGAGGAATACCACTCCTCTCAGCCTTTAACTTGCCAGAAAGCTCCCTGGAGGAGAGATGCTTGCGCCTGAGATCTTTCCCGCCACCTCACCCAGCTGGCCTAGAAAGGCTAGTGAAACCACAAGGTGGTGGCAGTAGCCACTCTTTGGTGCCACCGACTCACACACTCCCAGAATTCCCCACCACCCCTAAATTGCGCTCTCTGAAGAGAGGATCACCCAGCCCACCCTAGAGGGAGGGAAGAGGGGGAGAATGAACCTCCGAACATGGGGGAGGGGGAAGGAGGCTTCGCTGGGGAGGGCAATGAGACTCCTCTCATCCTCCTCACTCTCCTCTTCCCCGCTGCAGGAGCAATTGTGCCAGGGGTGGGTAGGAGACGGGAGTGGAGAGCGATCTCATCCCCCTCGCTCTCCTCCTACCCCCTGCAGGCCAATGGATGTGGGTCGCACAGAATACTTTTGCAGGCCACATGTAGTCTCCGGGCCATATCTTGTGCAGGCCTGGGCTAGAGGGCAGGTCTTTCATCAGGTACTGGGCCTAGGCACAATGGAACTATGCCTGCTTGTTCTTTTCTCCCTCAGAGGCCTCAGCAGATATTACACTGTTATTCAGGGGAATGTAGACTAGAACTCTCTAGTGGAGACAATCCAAGTACCTCACCAAATTACATATCCCAAGTTGCCAACGAATGGAGGTATAGCACTTAAAGTAGATCCAAACTACTATAATTGTGGACTGTGGATACACCCCAGGGCTAGATGGATAAATAGTCTGATCTGTTTTAAGCCAGATCCCTTGTTACTTGTGACATTAGGGGGGAGATGGGTAGAACACTGGTTCTTTGAAGTTTAGGAACTTGGGCACACTGTGGTTTGCTCCCAAACACATTCAGATTCAAGCAGTCAGTTGCACACTGGATGACGTGCTTGTGGAGGCCTGCTCTAGGCAACTGTGTCAAAGAGCAAGCTGACTCATCTCCCAGGCAATGTATCTACTTGAGAATAAGTGCTCTAGTTTGCCACTTGACACAGGACAGTGACAAATAATGGACAAAAGGAATCAAGTAAGCACTGACAGAGCACTTTTTCAAGTGTTCAGAGCACGCCACATCACTCTCCCTCTTAAGTGGTGGAGAAGGGTTAGAGCTCAGTGGCAGAACACAAACTGTATGGGCTCTGATTTAGTGCCTGGCATCTCCAGGTAGGTCTCAAAAGATTCTTGCCCAACCTGAAGAGCTGCTGCCAGTCAATATGGACCACACTGTGCTAGACAGGTCAATGCTTTACCCAGTTATATAGGAGCATCCTATGGCCATAGTAAAAAGGTTGGGATGGGAAACATATTCAAAAATATTTTTAAAAACATTGAAAAAAATGTTTTTTCACATGTTGAGAAATCTTGATGAGAAGAAACCTGGACTGACAAGAATCATTGTTGTTTGGGACTTCTTCTGCACAAAACTCACATGTGGTTGTTTTGTGCCAAAAACTGTCTTTTCAACAGGAAACAATTTTTTATGCATAGGAAATAACATTACCACAGAGTAATATTTTGGCACAGAAAATGCTGTTTCCTTTGAAAAGGCTGTTTTCTCTATTACAGTGGTTCTCAACCTGTGGGTCATGACCCCTTTGGGGGTCGAACAACCCTTTCACAGGGGTCGCCTAAGACCATCGGAAAATATGCATTTCCAATGGTCTTAGGCTCCATTCCCTCCTTGGTGGTGGTGCGCAAGCATGAGCCATGCACTCGTGTCCTCCTGCTCCCTTTGGCGGGAGCGCATGCAGCCACAGCGTCATCACAGCAGGAGTGGTGGTGCACAAGCACGAGCCACGCGCTCGCGTCCTCCTGCCCCCTGTTCAGAAGGGACTGAAATCACTCCCCTTCTCCACTACTGGGAGAACCTTCTGTCTGATGGGCCAGCTTGGGGGAGCGGCGGCAGCGTGAGGGGCAGGCCCCTTCCTCGCCATGGCCCCTGCCCCACTCGCCACAGAGGGGGGCGCTCGGGAAGGGCCGGGGGGCCACAAGGCGGTGCTTTTCTGGGGGGGCGAGCTGCACCCACCGCAAAAGACAAAGCGCTGGGATTCCTCCCCCCCAGCCAGGGTTGACACTCTGGAAACTTTTCCCACACTGCCCCCCCAGCAGAAATAAGAGTGAAACAGAAGCAGAACCCGGGGGGGCGGTTTCTTGGAGTTTTTTCCCGAGGGAGACGCGCGGCTCCTCTTTCCCTCCCTGCCCGCCCCCCATTCCTGGCCGCCGAGGTGGCCTTTGCTGGGGAGGGGGAGGCATTGTAAATAATAAATAAATAATTTTATGGTTGGGGTCACCAGAACATGAGGAACTGTATTAAAGGGTCGTGGCATTAGGAAGGTTGAGAACCACTGCTCTATAAAAAGAACCATGTGTGTACGTTACATAGAAAAACTACCAAATTGCCAACAGACTTCAAAGACTTTCTTGCAATGTGAAGAGAATGGCTAAAATTACTTGGTGTTTCCTTTGAGAAGACATTAACGCCATTTCCACCCTACACTGTTATAGTGCTAATATTCCAGTTTCAACATCCTATGGAAACCTGGGGTTTGCAATTTAGGGAGGAGCATTTAGAATTCTCAGCCAGAGAGCTCTTTGGCCTCAGTAAACTACAAATTCAGAATTCCGCAGGATGTTGAAAATAGAATAATAGCACTATAACAGTGCAGTGTGGAAATGGCCTTAGTGAAGAATTGCATCCCTATTGAATGTGGTGAACTTCCAAAATGAGCCATCCATATGGCCCTTCTCCTCTCGTACCAGCACTCCACAAACGTTCCAGCACTGCCACCTCAGCCTAAGAGATGACCTGCTGGCCCTGGTCTTGGTGAAGAGTTGTGGAAGCCTTCATCCTGGAAGGCCTTGGCCAGCCACTCCACATCCTCACCTGTCAGTTCCAGTTCCTTCAGGTTTCAAGTTTCAAGCAGCCACTGTCATGGCTGTTTGTTGAGGTAGGTCCACAGAAGCCAGAGACTGGGCCCTTGGCACACTCACCTGGCCAGAGGGATAAAGTGAAGCAGTCACCAAGGAGAAGAAGGGAAACAAAAGAATGGATCCATGTTTTTTGTTACCTATGGTAAATCTAGGAATGTATCCCCTATGGATACAGGGGATTTACTGTACTCACACCACAGTCCTGCACATTCTTATTTGTAAATGAATCCTATTGGGTTCAATAGGCCTTACTCTTACAAAACTGTGCACAAGATTGCAGCCCCATAGAGAATTCAATGGGATATACTTCTAAGTAAACTATTTTTGGGGGGATGGGGGGAGAGCAACAATTGGTTCTTACACTGAACATCCAGAAAACAATCTGTGGAGTAATAGAAATACAGAGAAAACAGTCTTCAAGTTCTGATAGTTTGATATTTGATTTTCATAAAAATAAAAAAGCTAAGAAGACACAAACAGTGGGCTAGTCAAACATATAGTGAAATTATGAATAAAACAGCATGGCTGGTATCCTCTTAGGCAGTTATAATTTTACAAGGTAGATTTACAACTTTGTAACTGCTTCATATTTGTATTTGCAATCATAGAACTATTGTCACAACTGCAGATGCCCCTGAAACCCACCTTTAAGCCAGTCAGCCTTCTCAACTAACAGAGTTCTGTGGTATTAGTGAGTGGGGGTCTGCAGGATGACATGAGCAGTTCTCTCCTGGCAGTGAGTGATGGTGTGAGGAGCAGAAGCAGGAACTGCTATGGGCTCCTGTCATAAATCTTTGTTGCATCACTGCTTGCTGGAGGAACAGGACTGGTCATGTCAAAGAGCCTTTCTATGTCTACTGTTATATTGCTATTATTCCACTTTCAACAACATCCTGTGGAATCCTGGGGCTTGTAGTTTAGGGAGGGACATTTAGAATTCTCAGCCAGAGAGATCTTGGGCCTCAGTACTACAAACCCCAGTGTTCCACACGATGTTGAAAGCGGAATAATAGCACTATAACAATGTAGTGCAGAAAGGCCCATAGAATCATAGGTCCTTTTCGCATGCATTTTTTTTTGCGCAAGCGCCCCTTTAGCATTGCGTGAATAGGAACGTCGATCCGTATGACGCACTCCCACTCACAAGACGCTCAGGAGGCTAAAGCGGGCGCATGCACATTTTCTTATTTTGGGCTCTAAGCCGAAAATACTGTGCGGTTGCGCAATGCTCGCGGTGGCCTCGTGCATTTACCTGCGTGTGGTGTGTCGGCGAGCCGGGGCGATCGCGCTTCCTTCCCCCAGCGCAGCCTACAGCTCCCAGACTGCACTGTGAAAGGAAGGGGCGGGGTGCTAGCGCAACGGTTGCGCAACTGGCAAGCCGATGCAGGAGGCAGAAGGGCTGCCGTGAGCGGCTCGCGCAAATGGCTGCTCACGTGAGCGCCGCTCCCCACTGCCGCGACAAAGGTAAGGTGCGAAAAGGGCCATAGAGTTGGAAGAGACCACAAGGACCATCCAGTCCAATCTCCTGTCATGCAGGAATACACAATTAAAGCATTCCTGGTTCATCCTGTAGCACCCTGATCACCAGCACCACAGAACTTCATTGCTCAGGATGGCTGGCTGGTTGGCTTTTAAGATGGGTTTCAGGGGTTGGATCAGGAGATGGAGTGTAGTTACAGTATTGAGAGAAATAAAACATATTTTAGTTTCTGCAGTATTATTAACATATATGTATTAGCTTATAAGTAGGACACATTTAAGATATGCTTACACATATATTTTGGTATATTTTATATTTAACCTCCAGTAACACAATAAGCCTAAGAAGGAAGATTTTAGATAGATGTGTCAGTAAAGCCCTCATTGAGGTGAACAGTCTATTATTTTGTTAAAGGGTTAACATGCTTTTTAAATAAACAGATTTTTAGAACTGGCAGCTGAGCAGAGAGAGGGCCTCCCAAGGCCTTGGATTGTCAGGTGCAAAAAGAATCAGACAGATAGAGATAAGGTACTCAATAGTGGGGGGGATACTCCTTTCCTCGCTTCTGCAGACTAAAGGACAAGGCTGTAAGGGGTAAAGACCAAGCTGATAACAGAAAGTTGGCATTGTTTAGTAAAGGGGCAGCTGTAACTTTTGGGTCCTGTCCAAGGGGAGGGAAACTTGCGTCGGGGATAAAATGTGTGCTGTTTCGTGGGGAGGTGTCCTTCTCTCTACGGAAGCACCCGGCTCTGCAGAATCGTATTATTTTTAAATAAACACCTGATGCTTCAGCTGATCCTGTGTTAAATTGTTTTATGAGTCTTATCAGCTATTTCTTACAAGTATCACTGAATACAGGAAGCCCTCACCTTTTGGTGCCCCGTTATCTGATGACTCAATATTTTGACACTTCCAAATTAAGGGCACATCCTATTCATTTGTCATGGGGTCTGCACTTTCATCATTTCTTCTTGCCTTCAGAGGCTTGCAGTCCTAAGTCTTGCCTATGAAAGAGTGGATCCCCTGCTCGAATTAATGGAACTTATTTGTATTGCAAGCATCAAAACAATAAGCTTCCACCAGTTCTTCTTGACTACAGAGATTTACATGGATCACACATGTGCTGCTTGCAAAGTGAGCTCAGAGGTGGAAAATGGCGGCAGGCCAGCTGAGAGCATTTACAAGCAGTGTGGGTACACAAGGGTGGTCCTAAGCAAGCCTCCGTAAGTCCTTCATGTTCCCTACAGTAGATGAGCTCTGATCATTTCTGCTTTCTGGCAGTGTTTGAATCCCTAACCTGTCAGATAAGAGGGCGAAGCTTGTATAGAAGAATAAGTTTGAGAAGAAATATGAATATATGAATAAGAATGTGTAAAAATGTTGCAGTTAAAAGAATAAGTGAACCCTGCAAGAAAATAGTAATCTTCCTGTTTCGAGGTTCAGCTAGCCAGGATATTGTTGTTTTTCTTCTCAGTCAACATTCTTATTGAGTATGTTGAAGTTTGTTTGTTTTTTAAAGAAAACTGGTGTGTGTGTATGTTGGTTTGGAGGCACACCTGTAACTCTTGGGGTGCTTTGGAGGAAGGTGATACCCCCTCTCTCTGTGTCTCTCTCTCTCTCGCCTTCTCTTCCTCATTTGCTCTCTTTTGACTCTAGCCTTGTCAACACGTGCCACCTTGAATTTGCTTTCAGAGGGAGTGACACTCTATAATGTTCAACATTCCTTTTGACATATATTGATGACAGAATACCTATTTAGAGATAAGGGATGGGTCTACAATATGCACTAGGGATCACGTTATGTCAAATACCGGAGACAGGAGAAAGTACCAACTGCAATAAAAATGGTTAGATAAAAACAGGGGGATATATGCCCTCGTGTCAAAAAGAATGAAACATCTTCATGTTGAAAGGAAGATAGAAATTGGATGTATTTATTCATAAATGAAAAAGAGCCAATTGCCAATACTGTCCAATTTGACCAGAGCCTGCTGAGAGCATTGGAATGTGGTCCCGACCTAAACACTGTCTAAGTTTGCCGCTGTATATCTAGATTAACATGTGCAAATTTTACCCAGTCCTCTGCCCTCTTTTGCATTACAGCATTTCCCATTTTTGTTCATGAAATGTTAAATAGTCACTCTAACCCAGGGCTTTCCAAACTTTTCATGTTGGTGACACACTTTTTAGACACGCACCATTTCACGACACAGTAGTTCAGGAAGTAATGCAGTGAGTAGAGGCAGCCCCTCCACCTGAGCCTGGCCCCCTGCTTCTGCCCTTGCTGGGATCTTCCTTGGCCTTGGGCAGCAGCGGGAGAGGCAGCTGCTCCACCCAGACCTGACCTGCTGCTGCCACCCTTGCTGGGGTCTTACTCAACCTGGGGCAGCAGAGGCAGCCCCTTCATCTGGGACTGGCCTGCCACGTGACATACCTAGACACTGCAGCCAACACACTAATGTGTCACGACACACAGTTTGAAAACCTCTAACTAGCTGGATCCTGATTCCCAGAAAAGGGGACATATTTTTCTAGAATTTTCTGGGATGGAAAATCAAAGGACACATAGGATTCCCAGGAATCTTTGAAGACAGACATGACATTGTGGCATTGATATAGCTTGAGATGTGCCATTAGATACTACATTTTCAAGTAGGATTTACTTAAAATTATAGAATCAGGCTTGGAAGGGATGGCAAGGGTCATCTAGTCCAACCCCCTGCTATGAAGGAATACACAATTAAAGCACTCCCAAGAGACAACCATCCAACCTTTGTTTAAAACTTCCAAGGAAGGAGACTACCATCTTCCAAGTCACACTATTCTACTGTTGAACAGCTCTTAATCACCAGGAATTTCTTCCTGATGTCTAGGTAGAATCTTTTTTCTTGTGATTCGAGTCCATGGGTTTATGTTCTGTTCTCTGAACAGCAGAAAATAAGTTCATTCCACCTTCCACGTGACATCCTTCAGATGTTGAAAGATGGTTTATTGTATCACCCCTCAGGCTTTTCTTCTCCAAGCTAACCATGTCCACCTCCCTAAATCATTCCTCAGAGGGCTTGCTTTCCAAACCTTTTACCATATTTTATTTATATATTTGAGATAGATCAGTTGCATTTTTATCCTGCTTTTTCTCCAATGGATCCAAAGCAGCACAGATGTAGAGTTCTGAAAAGTTTTTTTCCCCCCTTAACTTTTTTTTTAAGATTCATGAATGAAGTCTGACAGTATATGAAATTTAGCAGATAATTTACCATAACAACAAAGTTTCAGGTGGGCTCTGGCTTAGAATCTCAGAGTTCCGCCCGAATAAGCAATTAAGCCAACTTTATATTGAATTGTTACACAAATATGCAATGGCAGCAACTGACCAACAAAAGGCTATGTCATACAAGCAAACCCACCAATGAGGAACAGGTACTGTTTCCAAAGTATGTGTGTCACACTTATTCTTCATCTCTTATGCCAGTGTTCTAGTTGTTATCATATCAGCAGAGCATGTCAAGGTGTTAGGAAACACGGCTCAGAATGTTTTACATGTGTCTAACTTCACTTGAAATTTACTAGGAACGTACAACATTTTCTAAAGCAAACTGTTTTCTTAAACATGGTTCTTGTTTAGGCCTTATGGTCATTTTCTGATTTTCCCTCTTCAGCTCTTCTCCCCTGTGAGATAGATCACAGATTAGTGTTTGTGTGACGGAGCCTGTGTGAGAGGGTTGGGGGACAGAGAGACTGGCCCAGGTTGGCTTAGTGTAGTGGTTCTCATCCTTTGGTCCTCCAGAAGTTTTGCACTACAGCTCCCAAAATCCATCATCATTTGCCACACTGGCAGAGGCTCCTGGGAGATGAAGTTTTTTTTTTAAAAAAACCCCTGTAAGATCAAACAATAATAACACTTGGCTTAGAAAACTGAGAACTAGAATTGTTCTTGTCAAGCCCTCAAACCCCTCCACCACAATGGTCATTTGCAGTTTTAGGGAGAGACATTTAGAACTTGCCAGAGAGCTCTTTGGCCTCAGTAAACTACAAACCCCAGAATTCCACAGGATGTTAAAAGTAGAATAAGAGCACTATGATAGTGTTGGGCGGAAATGGCCAATGTCTCTTCCTTCTTCTGTGGAATGTGTTTGGCTTTAATACTGAAAACTGAAAGGTCTGTTCTGCCTATACACTTGTGCCAGGCTAGGCCAATAATATCTGGGAATGAAACCTCTTTGAATGGAAGCGTCATGACATGAATTGCTACTTGAATATTGGGGCTTGGATCTTGCCTGCTTCCCTTCTTGTGCCCTGCTAGGCACTTTAACATGAGAACTAATTAGAATCCAGGTAGCACAGCACTGAGGACCATCTGTCCAGCGACTGCATCTCCACTGCCATCCACCAGCACCATAGTGCTAGCTGTCAGTCTGGGTCATGGGTCATGCTTGCAGTCCAAGTAGCAAATAGCAACAGCGACCCAGGGTGCTGGCAGCTTGGAAAGTTTCCATCTATTCTAATTAGCTTAGCAGCACTAGGCCAGAATTGTTTCACAGAGATACTAGAGACACAGATGGCTTCAACGGTGTCTCTTCTGACACAATTGTGAGCCTCCATTGCCACCCAGTACTGCCCAGACAGGTAATCAGGATTTCTGGCCTCAGTTTAAAAGAAGGAAAAAGAAGAGAAATGGAGCAAAGGCAATGGGGTAATGAGAGTGGGGAATGGCTATTGAAAACACAGAATCTAGAGGAAGGATGGTACAAGGGAAGTATATAAAACAGTATAAAGGAAAGACCTGGGAAGAAAAAGTAGAGGAATTGGGAAATGTTTGGCTTTCAGTTAAATATCTAGACTTCTGGGCATAGACTCATACAGCTGGGATAGATCATAAGGGCCATCCAGTCCAAGCCCCTGCCATGCAAGAATACACAGTCAGAAGTATAGAAAAGGACAAATAAATAAATATGGCTTGTCAGTGGATGGACCACAAGGGGATGTTGGCAACTATTGGCAGTAAAAAGCTTCTGTTCTACAACTCAGTTATTCCATTTCTACGTTCCAATCTGACACAACCTATTTCTTAAACTATAGTTACAAATAATTGGCTAGTAACAGAAACAAATATTTCAGAAATGAGATGGTTATGGCAGAAAAGAATTAGTAGGGCATCCCAACTGATCCTACCTCACTTTGAACATTCAGTAAAACTGGTTTATTTTTATGTATTACCATACAGAAAGGGTTATATCCAAATGTGTTCTTCTGTTTATGAAAGGCCTTTTGTGGAGGTTTCCACAAACAGAATTGGTATAGGTGGGCTTTCCTAATTCTTCTCTCCCTCTGTACCTTCATATCTTCTCCAGAGAATTGGGAAATGGTCTGTGATGGGATGAGACGTTTTCAAGAAAGAGTGAGGGAGTTTGTAAAAATTCTTGTCCTTCTTTTTACAGAAGCCTCTTTTAAATTGAAGGATCTTCCTTGAACAGATGGAGGTGAATTGATTGCATGCATGATGCATAAGACCTTTCTGAAGTTATAGAACTGAGACTGGAATGGGCTGGGGCAAAGTCTTTTTTTTAAATATTATTTTGTATGAGCAGGCAGGACTGAAATTTTTGCTGTGCCCCTGTGATGAAAATGAACCTGGGCAAAGGGAGAGAAATTCATGCACCAGTGTTACTCAATGGGTTAGATGCAGGCTGGTCACGCTTAGGGCAGACTCATTCAAATCAATTTGGATTTTGTTAAATCAGTGGCTCATTCAAACTACACAATTATAGCACTACAATTCCACTTGGCTCCATCCTATGGAGTCCTAGGGCCTGGAGTTTGGTCAGAAGGCACCAGAGAAAGAGCTCCCTAACTAAGAATTGTAAAGGTTCCTCTTTCAATTGCCAATCCCAGGATCCCATAGGATGGAATCATGACAGTTAAAATGGAATCAACTGCATTTTGTGCATGGGTGAATTGAAGTCATGCTCAACCCATTGAATTTTTTTTTCAGGAGTTCAGCTCTATGCATGACTATAATTAAACCCAAAGTTTTTCCCATGATCAGAGGCAACAAACAAAAACCTAAACCAGTCTTTATTCTGAACAGATTGGCTCTCTCCACACCTGACTCATCTATTTGGCAAATGGAATGTATCCTGACCAGCAGCTGTCCTGGGACAGAAAGAAAGGACTAAAGATTATGAGAGCCCAGCACAATGGGTCAGGACAAAGGTCTGGTAAGTCTCACATACTATGCCAAATGTGACTAACCAGATGCCTTAGGCAGAATTACAAAGAAAAGAAGGAGGAGGAGGAAAGCATAAAAATTACAGCCTTCTGTTTCTGTTTTTTAAAACCCTCAATGGTTCATAACTGTCAACAGACCACTTATCAACATGAAAGTTCCAATTCCGTAGTGAAGATAATTGTCCTCAGAATCCTGTTGACCAACATCCAATTGTCTATTCCTGTTTGAGTAAAGCCATTGAATGAAAAGAGCTTACATACACGTTGACTCACCAAGTTCCCACTGATTCAATGGCTCTATTCTAGCTGGCACTAAAAACTGGATCCAGGCTTCTCCACAGTAACAAATATAGAATTTCTTCTTAAAAATGACAACGCGTACTGGGTCTACAGTTAGTCATGTTGTAGGAGACCCATTGAAATCAATGGAACTGATCAGTTACAACTCACTTAAGCCCCATGGAATTAAATAAGTCTCTCTTAGGGCATGTATCCAGCCCTCTCTTAGCATCCATGTCAGGGGCAAGACCCAGGCTGGCATAAGAGGTCACATTGTTGTACAGCTGGTGAGGAATGCAATGCAGTAGGGGATCCTGGGATAAACCCTCCAACCCCCAACCCTTAATCTCATCTTTCTCTTTCCTGTTGCCACCTGTTTCCCCTGCTCTTACAAGCATATGAAGTGAAATGAAGGCAATGGGAAGGAACAGCAGCAGTCTTGCTTTCTTCTTCTGGTCTGTAATTTGGATTGAGTCCAGAGCGAGAGACCAAAGAGATCATCATTATTGAGTCCACTTGAGATGGACGTGCAGTCCTTTAATATGAGAGAAATAATCACTTAGGAGTTTGGGTAGGCCAAGACAGGGGAAGGGGGGAAACCAAGTCAAGTAGAAAAAAAGGATGAACCTGAAGAGCAAATAGAATCATAAAGAGAAGAGACCAGAAGAGCCAGGAAGCCCAACCCATGCAAGAATATACCATCAAAGCATTCCCAACAGATGGCCATTTAGCCTCTATTTAAAAACCTCCAAAGGAGGAGATGCCACTCCACTCTGAAGCAGCATATTCGACTGTCGAAATGCTCTTACCATCAGGATGTTCTTCCTAATGTACAGATGGAGTCTATTTTCCTGAAGTTTGAAGCCATTGCTCCATGCCCTCATCTCTGAAGCAGCAAAAAAACAGGCTTGCTCCATCTTTCATATGACATCCCTTCAAATATTTAAACATAGCTATCATATCACCTCTTAACCTTAACTTCTCCAGGCTAAATATACCTGGCTCCCTAAGCATGGTTTCCAGGCCTTCTATCATTTTAGCCACCCTCCTCTGGACATGTTCCAGCTTGTCAATATCCTTCCTGAACTATGGTGCCCCAAACTGGATATAGTATTCCAAGTGAGGTCTGACCAAAGCAGAATAGGGTGGTACTGTCCCTTCTTCCTTATGGGTGGCTGAACAGTTTTCTTTGTTCACAAGACTGTGGATGACTGCCTTGAAACCTGAAGGGCTCAATAGGATTGGCCTTCCCATTAGGCAGACTGAAGGAGCAGACTGAGCTCTGTGTATCACATTGCCTGCCCTGTGCCCGATACCCTCCAACTGTCCCAGATTGGCAGAGACAATCCCAGCTAATCCCCTCACACACCAATATTTTAGCTGCTTTTAAAATGTCCCAGCATCTCTCTCTCTTCTCCTTCTGTTTTTCTTCTCAGTTCTCTGCTGACTTCAGCTGCTGCAGCCTGAGTTCAAAGTGCAAAAGCAGTTCATACTCAACTCAGCAGTGGGGAGAGGAGGGAGCACAATCCACCCTATTTGCTGGTGTATAAGACTCACTTTTTCCCCCTGAGAAATATTGTTTGGAAATGGGATGCGCCTTATATGCCAGCACATCTTATATACTGGCAAATAGTATTTGCCTGTGTGTAAATGGGGCTTGTCTTATACACTGGTGTGTCTTATACACCGGCAGATATGGTAGTTCTTTCCAGTAGGCTCAGGCAAAAGTAAACTGTTGCAGACTTTTCTGGCGTGTCTTTTGATTCCTCATTAATAACTTTTGCCCTCTTGTTTCCTGGCCCCTTTGACCACACTGTGATGTTACTTGGCTGCACGTGTTCCCAGTTTTCATCTGTGAAATGTTGGAAGGTATGGTGCTTGTTAAGCTGGTCTGCCACTGCCATTCTAGCAAAGGATGTCCCATCACTGGTCTCACTTTAAGATTCAGCTGCCAGTCTGGTCAGCTTTTATCCATGGAATGTGGTGCTATTGGTGGTGATGGGGAGGCACCCTCTTGTCCTCCTTCTTCAGGCAGGAGAATGTCTTCAGGCAGCACTGGGGTCAAGGTGCAGGTGCCCATAAGAAGCAGATCATCTTTACACCAAAGAGGGTCTTGCACAGGCAGCCCACTTGTTGAGGGCCAGCCTTGAATTGACAACAACTTGACACACACTTGGATTTCTCCTATGTTGGCACCTGCTACTGGAAGGGAAATCATAAACTCTGGCAGCCCAGATATCTAATCAACAGACTTTCTAAAGGACTGTCCCTATCCCAGCTGTCTCAGGGATGTTGCAATGCTCTCTGTGGTGTACTGCTCCCTTCTCAAACATGAACAAAACCAGAGGCCCATTATTCTCAGCAAATGTCTCTAATCACGGTGGCTCAGGGTTGAAAAATTACCAGGGAAGGTAATTGAATGGCAAACAGCCCAGAAAAGGGATGGTCTGTGCTCATTTATCAGAAGTATTTGGTTACTCCTTGCAGGTGCCTCCAGGGTTGGAGGGAGAGAAGCTTGTTGATAGGATTGATTTTTTTTTTAAAAAAAGAATTGCTAATATGATGTTCCCCTCTGGCTGATTCATGCACGAAGTCTACCCAGAGCAACAACCTTCAAGGCAAAGCAATCCATTTCCTGGCTCACCTTCTGCAGCAAAGGCCTGCTGCCCTGGGAAAAGGCCAGCATGGAACTGCTGGAGCCAAGGAGAATGTTCATTGCTGCTAAAAAGACCTGCAAACAGACAGCAACTGTTCGGATGGTTATTCATGGGCTGCTTCACACCTTTGGAGCAGGCACCTGGAGCAATGCAGCATGCGAATAAAGCCTACCAGCAGTACAGCCAGATCATTTTAGGTTTTGAATCTTGGTAGAATGATAGGATTTTTGAGATAGAAGGGATGATGAGAACCATCTAGTCCAACCCTTTGCCATGCAGGACTTAGAAATAATAACACTCCTGAAAGATGCCCATGCAACCTCTGCTTAAAAACCTCCAAAAAAGGAGAGTCCACCAGCCTCTGGGGCAGTTATAGCACTCTTGAACAGTTTTTATAGTAAATAAGTTTTTCCTAATGCTTAGGCAGAATACTTCTCTCTCTCTTTGGGTAATTTCAGTCTATTGGTTTGTGTCCCAGTCTCTACAGCAACAGAAAATAAGCTGGCTCCATCTTCCCTTCAGACATTTAAAGATAGCTATCATGTCACTGCTCAGTCTTCTCTTCTGCAAGCCTTTATGGTCATAGGAGCCAAGTCTGTACTTTGGAGATGGTAACATGCCTTCCTTTGAATTCTTCAAATTGTGATAAGACAGCCTTGTTGTGTTTGCCTCCTACTCAGCAGAGGCTGGAGGCTCTGGGGCCATGGAATGGTGAATCTGCTCTTGGTTTTAGTCTGAAGCTATCCTCAGTGCTGTTCAAGGTACTGTTCCTATTTAGGGGATAGGGTTCAGTTCCCTGGCTAGTTCCAATAGGATGTCAGCCCCTAGATCCTCTACTGATGATGCCACTGCTCCAAGCAGAGGCTTGCAAGCAAAACAACTGGCAACTGGGATTGGCTGCAGTTCATTAGTGAGTGTACAGGCAGAGGGACATCTGGGCCTATGCCTACACATTTAAAGATTCTTTAAGCCTTTTTAAATAAAAGCAATAAATAAATCCAAGCTTTTTCTCCAGAAAGGCCAGATGTATGTGCCCAGAAAAGGCTAACGTATTAGAACAAGTTATGCAGAAATGCAGAAACTGCAGTTTGAACAAAGCACACCTGCATCCATCATTGGGGTTTTATTGAGGCATGTATGTGCTGGTAAGCCACTTGAGAAAGCATCACAAGCACCTGCCCCAAATCAGATGTAATCATACCTATGATCACATCAGGACTTGCTTTTGGAGAGAAACATGTGGAGCCTCCTTCTTTGGAGGTTTTTAAACAGAGGCTAGATGGCCATCTGTTGGGAGTGCTTTGATAGTATGTTCCTGCATGGCAGGGGGTTGGACTCGATGGCCCTTGTGGTCTCTTTTGGCTCTGTGATTCTATGATTCCATGATTCTATCAATGCAGGAGTACACTTCAGTAATATAGAAGTGGGAGTGTGGTGGTGAGACAAGTAACCCTAGACTGGGTAGTTGTATTATTTCTGATCAAACTTAGGATGGAAGATACAACTTCATTTTCCCATCCCTTCTCGTGTGACTTTTTTTAACTGGATATTTTTGTTAAGCAAAGAAAGGACAAAAAGAAGAAAAGTAAAAATAGAGGCTGGAGAAGTTATAGGATGTGAATGCGGCTGGGCATTCACTGGTCCCAAAATGTGCTTGCTTGGCCGTTGCCCCAAATGCCCTGAACTCCCCTCAAGCAGTTATTCAGCAGAACTGGGGGCCAACTCTCACCTTCTTGCTTGACTTGCTATCCCTCGACTTCCCAGCAGGGCTCCCAGGCCATCCTCCTGACACATTGACTACACCACCTGCATAGCTGTGATTCAAACAAGTCAAGCTGTTTGCCACTATGATGACATTTAATCAATGTCTCGTCTTCTGCAGCTGTCAGGTTCGAGGCCACACGGCTTGCACGCCTACGTCTCCTTTGGCTGTATTTCACAGCAGAGAGAGGTGCCAACTCCGAATGCAACAGCAAGCTTTCTGCCTCTCTCTCTCTCTCTCCCTCTCTCTCTCCCTCCCTCTCTGGCATAATTCAGCAAGTTTTGGAAATTCCCCTGATACCTCCCGCTTCCATAGTTCACAGGGGGAACAGACTTCACCCTACTCAAAGAGTTCTCTGGACACACAGAGAAATCTGCTTAGGGGAAGGAGCACACATTTGTCTTGTCCCTCATATGTCCACTACCTGTACATAATACTTTACTCCAAATCTAACTTCCTGCTTGTTAGTCTGAGAGGGTGG